>CAJDSM010064117.1:6920-17069 GCA_903981925.1 Ostrea lurida | reverse complement strand
TATATACACTTTACACGACCATTCCTCATGAGAAATTAAAGACAAGGCTTTGTAAACATTTATACGAACAGTTGCCCTTCTTTAGCAAAAAACTGGAAAAGGGAAAATAATTCTTTATCTAGTGAATCAGCCATTCAAAAATTATTTTGTAAACGCCCACCCTGATTCGACACACACAAGTACTATGAAGTTTTGATATTAAAAGCCAAATGCTGAGTTCCTCAATTGGACAAATCTTTGTAGCCTTTTTTGCCAATCGGGTTCTTCCAACAGTCTGTTGAAATTCAAATGGGCAGAATATTGGTGCTCCTTTGATAGCTGACCTGTTTTTTATAGTTCTTATGAGACATTTCGATATAAATATGACGACGTTTTATCTATCAATAATAATGATTTTCATTCATATGTCTCGATTCAATATATACCCATAACTAGAAAATAGTGGACACCACAAAGCTTCCATGTCTGCTTCCGTACTTGGATATTTATTGGAAACATGCATTAATGCAAACAACTACCTCACTTTATGACAAGCCGGGACGGTTTCAGCTACCCCACCGTCAATTTTTCAATTTATGTAGCAATATATCCATCGATCCACCTGGCATATTCTCCAGGTGGTAGTGGTTGTATGGGTCTCTCAACTTATTCGATACGACAGAAGACCCCGCTATCCGTTCCTCGTCTATGTTATGATCCCTAACTACTCACCTTTATGACAAGCGGGACGGTTTCAGCTACTCCACATACAGATACAAAAACAAGAGTTGGCAAACACGGACCCCTGGTCTCACCGGAGGTGGGATCAGTGCCTAGGAGAGTAAGCATCCCTTGTTGACAGGTCACAACCCCGTGAGCCCATATTCTTGATCAGGTAAACGGATCAATCCGTAGTCAAATCATTGTGTGAAAAAACGGCCTTAACAATGGCTATGAAAACACATCAGACAGCATTTGACTCAATGGTAGATCATGCTGGTAAATTAAATTTGTTATAACGACCATAGAATTTACGAAATGCTGCCTTTAAACGTGACTGTTGAAACCCCTGCAACAACAACTTGTCTGTAAGTAGATTGCCTCGATTCAAAAAACTGATTCATACTCAGAACAAGCTCTTGCGCTTATCGAATAAGTTGAGAGACATACACACCATATGCAGGTGATGATGGATATTGCTACAATAAATATGAAAAATTGACGGGAGTAGCTGAAACGTCCCGCTTGTCATAAAGGTGAGTAGTTAGTTTGCCATTAATGCCAATGTTCAATAAAATATCCAAGTACGAAGCAGACATGGAAAGACTTTGTGTGTCCACTATTTCTAGTTCACTGGGATATATTGAATCGACATATGAATGAAAATCATTATTATTGATAGATAAAACGTCGTCAATTATATCGAAATGTCTCATAAGAATATAAAAAACAGGTCAGCTATCAAAGGAGCACAATTTCGTGCCCATTTTGTTTCAACAGACTGTTGGAAGACCCGATTGCAAAAAGCTACAAAGATATTGTCAATGAGGAACTCCAGCATTGCTTTAATATCAACTTCATAGTACTTGTGTGTTAGAATCAGGGTTGGCGTTTAACAAAATAATATTTTGAATGGCTGATCACTAGATAAGAATATTTCCCTTTTCCATTTTTGCTAAAGAAGCAACTGTCTATAATGTTTACAAAGCCTTGCTCTTTAATTTATCATGAGAATGGCGTGTAAAGTGTTATATTGAACACCACTTCGCGATGGTTTTATTTTCGCGATAGTTGACATAATCGCGAATATAGCAAAAATAAAACCCACGCGAATATTTCCTCTTTACAGTTATTTGAATTTAAATGACTCGAGGCAATATTTCCGTAACCCATCAGAAGAAACGTTCCCGATTCAAATACGATTTCTCTTGCCCTCACCCTACTGCCCAATTTGTATCCCTTGCATCCATCTGTACGTCTTGGTCCTATCTCTCTACCTTGTTCTGGGGATTCCCACTTGTCGTCTCCCATTGGTTGGCATGTTGAACGATTTCGATACCAATTTGAATTCTTGATAAGTGGCTTAATCCAAGCACACGATTATATTGTTATTAGTCCCTACCGGTTTGTAACGGGAAGGGATATAGCTTCTTCTTATGTGTCTGTCTGTCTGTCTGTCTTCCCATTGGTTTTCCGCACTTTTTTTTTCTTTCTCATTTGATATTTGGCACATTGCTTTGCCATACCAAGTTACAGATCAGGTTTGAGTTTTGGGTTTCGATCCATTCATTTTCACTGAGTTATGACCCTTTGACTTTAGAAATTTTCATAAATTATCAGTTTTCCGCACTTTTTTCTCTCTGCTTGCAGATATTCATTTGATATTTGTACATTTCTTTGCCATACCAAGTTACAGATCAAGATTCGAATTTGATTTGATCTATTCATTTTTTCACTGAGTTATAGCCTTGTCCTATCCTGTTCACCAATATTCCCCTTTACCATAAGCATAATTATACCCCCCGCAAACAAGTTTGGGGGGTATATAGGAATCACTCTGTCTGTTTGTCTGTCTGTCTGTCCGTCTGTCTGTCTGTCTGTCTGTCTGTCTGTCTGTGCAGATTCGTGTCCGGGCCATAACTTCTTTGTTCTTTGAGGTAGGCATACCATTTGGCACATGGGTTGTATCACTATGACACGATGTGTCGCGTATATGAATGACCTCTGTATGACCTTGGACTTTTTCACCTCAAGGTCACAATTATCAGTTTTTTAACATGAATTCGTGTCCGGGCCATAACTTCTTTGTTCTTTGCCATAACATCCTGTATTTGGCACATGTATGCATCACCATGAGACGATGTGTCATGTACTCAGTTTGTCTGTCCGTCTGTCTGTCTGTGCGTCTGTCTGCAGATTCGTGTCCGGGCCATAACTTCTTTGTTCTTTTAGGTAGGCATACCATACTTGGCACATGAGTGTATCACTATGAGACGTATGTGTCGGTATATTTGATGACCTCTGTATTACTTGACCTTTTGACCTCAAGGTCAAAATTATCAGTTTTTTAATAATGAATTTGTGTTCGTTTTCTTTGTTCTTTGAGGTAGGCATACCATAATTGGTACATGAGTGTATCACTATGAGACGATGTGTGGGTATATTGATGACCTCTGCATGACCTTGAGCTTTGACCTCAATGTCAAAATTATTATTTTTAACATGAATTCGTGTCCGGACCATAACTTCTTTGTTCCTTTGCCATATGCATCCTTGTTTTGGCACATGGATGCATCACCATGAGACGATGTGCCATGTACTCTGTTTGTCTGTCCGTTCTGCGTGTGTTTGATTTGTGTCTAGGCCATAACTTCTATGATTCTTTGACATATGCATACCATAATCGTAGATATGGATGATCAATATATGAGGTTGTATTGCATACATTCATGACCTATATATTGACCTTTGACCATATGACCTTGACTTTTTACCTTAAGGTCAAAGGTATAAGTTCTCTAACATGGATTATATTTGGCATGTGAGTGTATTCCCATGAAAAGATGATGTCACTTACATTCATGATCTCTGTATAACCTTGACCTTGAATTCAAGGTCAAATTATAGGGTTTTTAAACATGCATTTGTGTCCGGGCCATATCTTCTTTGTTCAAGCTTCAGTGACTCAAGTTAAGGTTAAAGAATTATGTGTGGCGGGGGTATCCTTTTGTGAGTTTTACTCAAGTATTTCTAGTTATGATTAGCCTTACATAATTGAAATTAGATATTGTTGCGGTCCAATTAATTTGTGTAACACGGCAGGGACTATGTATTGCGAGCAATACTCTCAGATGCTTGTTTATCGTGTATTTTTTTATTCTTGTCTTTTGAGGGAGCTCCTCGATTGGGATTCATTCCTGGCCACCTTGTTCATTGGTTGCTGCAATATAAATATCGTAACTAGGTAACAAGAAGCGCCAACTTAACGCGTATCTGTTTATATACAAAAAAATTAAAAATGAACTGATATGCATAAGGGAAAAATGGGATATAAATCATTTGAATCTAAGAAAATACCATAATTTGCTGTTGTCCAACAATTCAGATGGTCAAGAGTCCAAGTCAAAATTTCACAAATGATTGATCTTTGTAGTATTGTATTGTTTTTGTTCTTTTATAGCTGAAGTTCTTCTCAACTAACTTTGGTCCAGACTTCAAGGGACGAGAAAGTTTCTTTTCTGTTTTTGCCATATTTTTTTTCCGGCAGCGACCGGTATTTTAGCGGGAGCCAACATATCAAGTACAGAGATTGAAATAGCTAAGTATAAAAGGAACGACATGGACTCTAATGGAAAAATGTTTGAAGAATTGTGTTCGTCAAAATACAAGCAATTGTCTTTATAAACGATATTCTCCGAAAACAGCCTTGCGATTCGATTGATTGATGATTATTTGTTGTTTTTCGTCCCGTCGAGAATATTTCACTATATTGAAACGTCACCATTGCCGGTGAAGGCTGCAAATTAAGACCTATGCTAAGCACTCATGGCTTTTAGCACTGAGAGTTCTTTAGGTGTCCAACATGCTGCCGACACGGGACCCTCCGTTTTTTAAGGTCATATCCGAAAGGACCCGTGATTCTCACTTCTAAATGCCGAGCTCTTGCGAAGAGGCAATACTAACCTATTTTAACGTCTTAGGTTTACGCGGCCGGGTGCCAGCACAGGGCTCGAAGCACGACCTCCCGATCACGAGGCGAGATCTTACGTTCGAATTAAGCTGTACTAAGTCCATGTTTTGTAGAACCGAAATCTTAAAAATTACTTGTTATGTATAATATGTTAAACTGAAAAAGAAATAAAGCTCTATCCAAATTTCATATTTCATTATCTTCCAGCTTCATTACTTTATTTTTATAGTCTTAAACTAAAAACAGTTAGTAAATTCATTGTTTAAACCACATGCCAGATCCTCAAAGCGCCATTCCCAAAGGGAACCATCCTAGCGATAATAATTCACTACTTATAGTTTATCTGGTATCGCATGGCCAGTGTGCCTGTATTGTACGGGAGGCAGTAGAGGCCAGGATGTTTGGAATTTCCTGCTTGAATACAAACACCACTTTTGGCGCCAAGCATGGAACTCGTGCAAGATTGTCAGGAAATTCAATATGACGTGTAACAGGGACTTGTGCTGAATAAAGGGTAAGGCAGATACAGAATTATTTTTTATCTTGACACAACCACGTTAATAAATAACTGTTGCATTACGATTATCTTAAAAAAGAAAAGAACATTCTATGGTACATGTAAATCGGGGGGGGCATTATAGGCACCAATATGGAGATTGTTTCACTATAATAGCTTAGCTATCAACCAATACATATTATTTCTTTTTAGGCATTGAATAGCATCCCGCGTTTGAACCTCTTATTTTGGCTGGGAATATTCTCGCAACATTATATCGCGCTTGCTAGTATTGGTTTGTGCGCCAAAGTTTTCCAGTGTATTTCTTAATTATTGCTCATACATAGCTTCTATTTCCAGTAATAATTGCATTCTCCCGTGTTGTTGTTTTATAATAAAAAGTGTCATTTTCCACAAGGCTCTAGGAAAAGACAAAACTATTTTCCATTTACTCCACTTCTTTTCCGCAAAGGGTATGGCAAAGCGGTGAGCCAAGACGAGCTATTTCTAACTTTCTTCATTATGTGTGCCATTGTGTGTATAGGTAAGCCCCAAACCTATTAATTGAGTATTTACAAAGTTTCATGACATGTGTCCTTGGATTTGTCTTAACATAGAACACAACGAATTATAATCAGTTAGACAATTCTTCAGATGTAAATAAAAAAGTTGAGGTTAACGAATGTTGATCAATTCGTCCATAAATCGTATATAGAGAATACAAAATCAAGAGCAGTGCAAAAATCACGGACTGGCGGTATAAAACGGTTTTTGGGAGCACGTTTTCATACTAGGACTCAAACCACCGTGCTCTGAACAATTTGTTAAAAACTGTGATAAAAGATCATTCCCAATACTCAAACGGAGTACAGGCTTACGATTACAGGTATGCTTTGGACTTTTGCTTAGAGTCGTACTCAAAACAACATGGTTGTGTAAAAATTAAACATATCGGCACAGATACGAGTTTGAGTATAAAATGGCGAAGTAAACAATGTGTTTAAAACGTAAATCATGTCCCAAAAAACATCTATACAAAATCGAGTGTAGGGAACACGACCTCCGACAAAAGCGAAGCAGGATCAGGTGTCATGGAAGAGTAAGCATCCTTGCTTAACCTGTCACACCCGCCGTTGACCCTTAGTCGAAACAAAATTAAACGGGGTTACCCGTCCGGCAAATCTAGCTACGAAAATGACAGTCTAACAAAGGGTAGACATTTATGACTTAGTGTGAGCACGGTAAAAAAAAGGGTTTTTTTATAAAATCCCTTTTGTAGGACTGAACAGGAAGAGTTTGACGAACAGGTGCCTAAGAGGAGAAGCAATCTCTTCATCAGGTCAGACCACTGTGAATCCTTACACCTTGATCAGGAGAATTTAGTTAATCCGAGTATTCAAAATCACTGTGGTAAAGAAACAGCCCTTGCAGTCGGTATGATAACATTTCAGACACCATTTCTCCTAGTAAAGATCTGTGATTAACAAACATTATATTAACTATAATGACCATAGAATTTTGCAAAATGCTGCCATTTAGGAGTCATCATTTTGCAAATTCTACGGCATTTATAGTGATATAGATTTATGAGATTGATCATATTCGTTATTGTCATCTTTTCGTATTTTTGTTTTCTTTCTTAAAGAGTTCTAGTGGTGAGGTTTTGAAGTATGTAATTTTTTTTGGAAGTGTAAATTTGATTTCTAACATTGAAGAGATCGGGAATTTAAAAAGAAAAAATTGGCGTTATCATGCTTTGTTTTCGAGCTACAGCGTTTTTAAACATGACCTTTTTGCACTTAAAATTTACTCAAAGATTTATTCATTTAAATCCATGTGTCTGTTTTTGGTTTTAAACAAAACATAAGGAATACAATAATAACCAATTACATGGAAATAGATTACATGATAATGTCTTCTTACCAATACCATATAAAAAAGATGTCATACTTGTAATGGAAATTAAATTAATGACCTTCTGCACTTGAATATGCGGAAAAACTCATGATATCGAATTTCAGAGTTAACAAAATACATTTCGGAGTAGTGATGTCAATTTGTCTTAAATTCACGGTCTATTCAGAGTTCTGTCTCAAAATTTTAAAAATGGAAACTTTAAAAAGTAGAGGATTTCGGTACAAATGTTTGAATATTGGTTCAAAATACGGATTTTTTGCACAGAATTTCGAGTAAATTTAATTGGACTTTTTTAAAGAATATGTATTCTGTTAGGAAAAAATACCTCATCCAAATCAAAATGAATAGCTAACCACATAATTGAACTAGTTTCAAGTCTATCTACTTTGATATCATTAATTTTAAAACTTATTAAAAATGAAGGTATATGGATGAAATATGAAATGTTTAATCGATGCTTTTTTGATTAATCAGATCCTTCCGCCACAAAATATAGTTCCTACCAAACCCTTTCAAAATCTAATTGACGCAAAAAATTTAAACTGGACAGGGTTCAGTTGTAAATGTGTAATATGTTTGCACCGATGGGTCAGTATTGATCCGTAAATTACTTAGTGAAAGCCGTCCACTGCGCAGTTGTTCTCAAAAAGCTCACCCTACACATCTTAAAGCTTAAAATACTTATCACCCATATAGAAATTCCTCCGAAACCTCATTATTTCTTACTTTGCATTTCAGGAGAACCTTGACTTGATTGCCCCCATCATTTCTAACTTCTTCCTGATGGCGTATGTTTTTGATCAACTATTTCGTGCTTTGCATGCTTCCCTGGCCGACTCGCCTGGGTTCAGACCCAGCTTTAAGTACTACAACAAATGGTCAGTTTTCATCGGCTCGCTACTGTGTTTGCAGTCAATGTTCTTGATAAACTGAGTGGCTGCTCTAATCACGATTCGTTAGTCGTTGGAGCTCTGTACCTTTCCGTCAGGACTTAAAAAAACCAGTAACTTTTATGCTCTTTTTATTTCGAAAAGTAACTTCGAAACGTTTTTTCTGAAATGTAAGCATGTTTTTAAACTGTGTTGAAAAATGTCTTTTCTTGGATCTGTTCAGGTTTATTTATAGACAATATATTATTTATTTGTGGTCCCCACTTTTTAATAACTTCGGGGCTGTTTGTCTTTTAGATGGAATGTTTCAAGCATGTAATTAAGGGAAATTTGATAATTTAAGCACTTTAATTAATTTATGCTTTAAAGTAATTTTACAAAAACATAACTCTTACAGCTTTAATGTTGCTCAATCTTGTTCAGCAATCAAATTGCTTGTAACAAGTAAAATAATTATTTAGCGATGTGTATGGAAAGATGAAAGAGGTACCGGTATATTGTCACATTCTATTGCTTATATACCCTTGATTCAAAATTTAGTTTTTTTACTTTTTCTTATCCATGATGTTAAATGATCTCTACACAAGGCTCATGTATAACAGAGAAGCTCTACAACCGAACTTTTACGTCTGGTTAAGTGGAAGAAATGTGAAATTGTCAGGTACACTTGATTTAAGAGGTTCGCCACCTGAGTTGGGACTTAATGTTCAATTTTTTTAGAAAGTGTATTTTTTGAATTCTAATGAAGGAGAATTGGTAAATTAAAAAGGAAAAATGGGGGTTGGCATGCTTGTTATTGAGCTACAGTGTTAAACATGACTATATTTTGGACTTACAATTTACTGAAGATTTATCTCATTTAAACTCGATTTGTCTGTTGCTGTAAACAATCAGATACAACACAAATCAATCATTACATAAATAGAACATAATCATGTCTTCTTACAGTACAGATATTTAAAAAAAAGTTAATACTTATAATGGAAATAAATAATTACCTTTTGCACTTGATGACGGAAAAACCGTATTATCAAATTTCAAAGTTTAAAATGACATATTGGGACTAATTGTAAGTTTTTTTTTAAAATTTCAACGTAAATTTTCAAAGTTTGTGTCTCGAAATATAAAATGGAAGTAAAAAAGTGGGGGTTAGGGTCCATTTTTTAAATTAATTGGCCCAAAAGTATTGAATTTTCACAGATTTTCAGTAGATTAATTTCGACTTTTTTAAGAATCGGTGTTCTGTTTTTTGGAAATACTCAACCAAATTAATAAATTACATTTTTTTTACCTGTTCCCAGTTCAGCTACTTGTATCATAAATTTTAAAACTTGAAATATACCTTTTAAGGGTATAAAAATATAAGTTTATTGGATGGAATAGAAAATGTAAAATCCTGCAGATTTTGAACTTTTTGATTAATTAAATATGTCCCTACCAAACCCTTTCAAAATTTGAATTGTAATCTTAACAACGTATAGTTTTATATTCTAAATCTTGATGAGAAATATACTCAAACTTTCCGATTCCTTCGAATCTTTCCGTCTCTTTTTGCAAAAGAACATTGACATCTTAAACGTTTTATAAACTGTCTTACCCGTAGTATTGTGCAAAATGTAAATGTGTGCTATTTTAGATATGTGTGTGTGTTAATATGGATTAATGATCGTACATGCGATGGCTCAGTCTTTATGGTACACTTTTGAATGTTGCAATATTGCATATCTACATTGTAAAATATTGTGAATATACTCATGAAGCGGCTTATTCCTTGTTGATATTTATACCTACTACAATTTGTTTGTTCGATGTGCTAATGTAAGTATGTCGTGGAGAATGGAAGTAAATTACGATTTTTTAAAAATGTCATACTGGAGTGCTAGTATACGGAGTTTACGAGATAAACTAATGTGTACAGTTTGATACGTTATGTATCGCTATGCGCAAATCTTTAATATAGTACATATATTACATTGCATATGTTTTAGGCAAATCTTTTAAATCTTTAATATTTAGTACATTACATGCATTTATTGTTTTATTGTTTGATCTAGATGGTCAAAACAATTTATATTCATTAAAATTTTGACGTTACAACATTGGTCATCTCTTTAATCCCAAACAGAATACAAAATAAGCTGGCAACACACGTTTCCTGGATACACATTCTCTCTCTT
>CAJDSM010064112.1:455-14323 GCA_903981925.1 Ostrea lurida | reverse complement strand
GGTTGTGGTCTGCTATGAAGCATGGATCATGCGTAAAATAGACTTCGCGTAATTAAAACTTTGTTCAATATTGTCTTAAGGAGTTGATTGCGTGGGTGATCACATGGTTTTATTGGCTTTTAGTAACGGGAAAATTTATGACATCACAATTAAATTCATGACGTCATAATGACGTGGTTACCAAAGTTACCTTTACTATAAGGATATTGTAAATGAAAGTGGCAAATATAATCCCTGCCGACGGTTTGTTTTTAATTTGCATATTCAATATAAAACGTCTCTCATATCTCTCTCTCTCTCATCTCTCTCGTCTCTCTCTCTCTCCTCTCTCTGCGTTCCTCTCTCCTTCTCTCTCTCTCCTCTCTCCTCTCTCTCTCTCGTCTCTCATGAACTTGCATGGTAGTATTCATGAGCATGTTAGGTAAAAACTAAGATTGTAAAGAAAAATCAATAGATTAAGTTTTTAAAACTGTTGTACCTTTAAAGAAAAATAACCAATCAATAGCAGAAAAATCAACTTTTGTCAACGGATGCACAAACAATATGAGGGAGTCTTTTCGCTTCACTTTCCGAGCAATGTAAAGTGTTCACAAGAGAAACGGACAAGATCAAAGAGTTCATACATGTATGCCCTTCAATGTGGGGGATAAAAATATGAGAAATAATTTCTCCCAAGACATGGTTAAATAAACATATATATGTCTTGATAATATTTTCAAGTTTCATCTTGAATCAGAAGAAAAAACCATTACCAGACTTTACGTCGCTGGCATTTCTGTATCCCGGGGGGGGGGGTATGATAAAGTGCCCATAGCAACACACTTATGAACCTGACTATCCAAACACGAGTACTTTTTCAATTAAACGCTAACATAAGCTAGCATTATAGTGTTAAAATAAAAAGAAATTCAAGGTCAATTAGTTTTCCGGGGCTGAAAACTTTTCTTATTCTGTCAAAGAAATTGCTTTTCGAACTATCCAAAACTGCTTAAAGCAGCCGTATTACTCTTCATTGTCAAAATAAATTGAGGTTTTGATAAAAAATTATGCATTATCTATACCTTTGTCTTTAACCTAATATAAGAGATGAAAACACTCTAGCCTTTTATTCAAATTTTAAAACACCCTATAAATACCCATAGATTTATGTGGGTGTTCAAAAAGATGGAAACGGGGGGTCATCAAACCGTAGCGTTCACAAGACCCTGAAAATCAACCTCATTACTTCGATAATACGTTACAGACACTTTCAACTACCAAGAATACCTGGTAAAAATAAAAAAATCTTCCAAAAAAAAAAAAAAAAATTCGAAATTGTTACCTGCAATTTGACTGTAACATCCCTGAATGATGCCTTTTGAATTTCAAGATATTGATTTGATTTCTTATATAGAAATTGAGTTGACCCTTGGATTTGAAAAAAAAATATTGCTTTCCATTTTAATCAAAGGGATTTCATTCATTGGACTTAAAAGTGTAGGCGATGGCATTCGTATCGCACCGACACATCTAGTTTTTCTACTTGATGTAAAACAAACAACCATCCAGCCATGCCCCTCCTCCCAAGATATGTTCTCTTTGTATGTGCCTTAAGTCGCGTCTGCTGTGAGATCGTATACGTGATGAAGTTACCAGAGTTTATTTTAATACCCTTTTTATGTCTTTGATATTTTTTTTGGAGACAACTAAGGATACTATATCTTTTGAAGATACAAATCAAATGTATATCTGAAATAACAAGACTTGTCAAACCATGGTGTCTTTGTCCTCAATAACGAAAAGTGGTCAATCTCACAAACCCTATACAGAATACAAATTAAGACATGGGGAACACGGACCCCTGGATAAACTAGAGGTGGGATCAGGTACCTAGGGGAAGTAAGCATCCCCTGTCGCTCGGTCACACAAGCTGTGGTCCCTTTTTCTTTATCAGGTAAACGGAGTAATGAGGAATAAAACACGTAAGACAGTATTTATTTAACTGTGTTGACAAATTAGATCGTTATAAGGACCATAGAATATGCCAAATGCTAACATACCATCGTCGGATACCCACGGGTGATCTCGTCTTTCTAATTTATCAAGTAGAAGACGAGATCACCGCTGGTAATCCGACGATGACTTTAAACGAGACTGTTGAAACCCCTGTAACACCTTGCTTGTCAGTAGCCTGCCTCGATTTAAAAACTGATCATACGCAGAACAAGTTCTTGTGTATAGAATCAGTTGAGAGACATAAATACCATATGCAAGTGGATGATGGAATGAAAGAAGAAAAACCATAACCTTTCTTATCCATTACCACAAATGATCTTATTTAGATGAAGCGTCTTTATGATCAAGATTAATGGGGTCAGCCAGGTTCGATCGCCGATGGCCAATAACTCAGTTGGTAGAACATCTGACTGGAGATTCAGGGGGCCTGGGTTTGAATTCCAGTCTGGTCTGTTGCATTTTCTTCCTTCCTGTTACATATATTGCCGTTGGCCACCCCTGGAATTGCAGGTGAAAGTCCTGCCAGGGGCGAGAGATCTGGGTTGTATGTCTTCAAGGATGAAGACACTTTAAGGAAGGAGGAATGTAGCGGTCAGTCGGATTTGATCGCCGATGGCCAGATTGGTTAGTTGGTAAACACCTGATTGGAGATTCAGGGGCCCTGGGTTCTAATCCCGGTCTGGTCCGTTGCATTTTCTCCCTTCCTGTTACACAACATATAGTGTTATTCCTTTGAAATTTTAAAACAAGAAAATGCTTTCAGACTTACTCAAATGGATTATATCTCATACATGTATTCAATTAATAAATCAAAAGCTAAAATAGGTGATAGTTATTGGCAGTAAATAAAATACGTCCCATCTAAATTCCCGGTAAGCATTCACCAAATCTGACTCCAATTTCCCAATTTGCACTTTCTACATAGTGATTTTGGTGATGTTTAACATGACATTAATGTGTATATTCCACGCCAAATTTACATCTTTTCATTTCATTCATCATAGAATGTGTGACGTTGCTAATAACCAGTTCAAAACACGGGTTTCTACAATCAATCAAAAGATCCATGTACTTTAAACTAATATTCAGGGAAGTCGATTAATTCTAGAAAAGCTTTCTTCGATCATATACTCAAGTTATTAACAGTGCTAAAAGGTCTGATGCGAGGTTTTTTACTTTCCCCCTTAAAACTATTTTATAGATTTTCTCAATATGAGTAGTACATGTACTTGTATGATTTCCGAAATAGAATGTATACTGTACTCTACTTCGTATATCGGTCTGGTTAACTCAGTGGTTAGATCATGGAACTACTAATACAAGGGTCCCAAGTTAGACCTCATGCGAATTAAAAAAAAAGCGACTCCTCCCCTGCTTTGCTGTGATAACTTTGAAACGTTCATATGTTCATAGTTCAAAGCTTATTCAGAAAAACAATTATGTTATATCTGTTATGCTTGTGATTAACAAAATACAAAATATGGTAACAGTGACAATAGCAGATGGTGGTGGATGGACAGTTTTCGATCAATAAACATTTAAATAATACATATAAATATCTAGCTATAATTTCTTATAAATCAATTCTCTTTTCTCTTAAACGCAATTGTAAAAAATTTCCGGAAATTTCGTAATTCTTTTACATTATTGGTACTTAATAATTGTACGAGTTTGAAAGTTGAAGGTCTGAACCAGTAAATTTTTTTAATGTGTGTGTTTCTTAAATCTGAATATAGAGAACATTTCAAAACAAAATGATATTCATCTTCTATGTACAAGCTTCTGTAATAGACAAGCGTTAACTTTACATTAAAAAAAAGAGGTGGGGGAGGGGTAGGGGTGGGGGAGAACCACATACGAACCCTATACCATGTATCTTTTTGCTGCAATATGGTAAGATGCACGACTGGAGTATTCCCTTATTCAGAATAGTGAACACTTATATTTCACAATGAGGTCCTGACCTCTGCTGCACATATTAAGGTGCATTGATTATCCTGATAAGCGTGTGTCCCGGGTTATCCCAATCCTCACATGTTTTTGATTTTTCAAATATCTTTAAAATGGTTGAAATTTCAACCGTTAAAGCAAATATATTATTATTGCACATGGCACAATGCACTAATACCAGAAATTTGTTCTTTTATTAGTTTAGAAAAAAAACCCATCCCTTTTACCCCTATTTTATCCTAAAGGTGAAATTAAAAATTCCGAAACCTTATTGCCCATCTGCAGGACACAACATACCACATTCCCAAAGATTTATTGGCTACTAATAAAAATAAAAGGGGTGACAGACGGACAGACCAGGATACCAACAAAATACCCGACATTTTCTATAGAAAGTACAGGTACATGTATAATGATAAGACTTATTGATGACTATTCATTAAGACTAGTGGAATCTTAAACTTTCTTAAAACGTTTAATGTTTTTTATTTAGATTACATAATACCAGAGCATAAATTAAAATACATTTACAATATCACAATTTTCTCCTCATACAATTCTATGCTAATTGTTGAGGAAGAGGCTTCATTATTTTGCATTTCCAAGGCCCAAACGCTTGTATTTGGTTTAAATCTGTAGGGTACTTCATCCAGTCAAGCATCTTATTAACAGAGACAATATATACATCAGGCAGCGCTTGTAAATAATTCAAAAACTTTTCAAAGCCCATCAAGTTTCTGGATTCATGGAACCATCTTCCATGAAGGTGGATCCCAAAAGGTGCTCTATTTCCCTCATAGGGATTCTTGAAGTTGTTGGTGAGATACCGTCTTACGTGTTCTTGTGTAGGTGGAGGTCTTCGACATTCGTCAGCAAATGTACAATAGCCTGTGTTAGTATAATCCCACATTGAATTGACAGGAACTTCCCAAAAACCTCTGTGGGGTCTTTTGAGACATGGTGCTACGTTACAGTTTAAAGGCCAGCCGTAGTCAGCTGTTAATGGCCACACATTTTTAGCGTAAGGTTTAGGTCTCGTAAACGTGTACGATATGTCGTATGTGTACCCGAGCCTTCGTAAAATCTCTGCTTGGTCGTCACCGGCCGTGGCTAGATCAGGACTCCTGAAACCTTTGATATCAGACAGAGGAATATCCGCGTACGTCGCTAAGTTTTCTTTGGAGAGCCTAGCTCCTCTAAATATTGCTTCCCTAGTTGTCAGCCTGTCACGTGTTACACCGTGCGATCCTATCTCCATACCCTGGGAATGAAAATCGCGAACTATAGAATAGTTAGTTCCTGTAGTTGTTACAAAGAAAGTTGCTGATATTGGACATCCATTTGGGTTTGTTCTGTTGAAAAGAAGTTTTTCAAAATAACCGGAAACAGAATTATCTAAAGCGTCATCTATCGCTATGTAAACTATTTGTGGAATAGTGGTTTTGTCCATGAAGTGGTCAAAAGATTTGCAGAAACACGAAGGGAGCTTACAACTTTGGCCTTGTACACATTTTTCTGCATTTAGTGGTGGAGTAATGGTAGGAAGGGCGGGCATAACAGGTGTGGGGGATACCGATGGTGCGCACTTCCATGGCCCATATCTAAAAACCTGTGATAAGGGAACTGGTTCTTCCATCCAATCTAACATTTTGGAAATAGGAATAATATACACGTCAGGTAGCAATAAGATTTCATCGATAAAGCCGTCCATTGCACGGTAAAAAGGAACATGTCGGAAAAATTTCCCTATCAAGTGGAATCCAAGTGGTGCCCGATTACCATGGTAGGAATTTTTGAAGTTCAACATTAAAAACTCTTTGGCATCTTCTTCAGTGTCGGGACGATTATGACATCCATCAGCTGTAGGACAAGGATACGCCTTTTTATAGTCCCAGAGCGAGTTGATGGGGACTTCCCAGAAGTTACTGTGAGATTCTGACCAACAGGGAGGAATATTGCAGGAGTAAGGCCAAGGAAAATCGGCTGTTAAAGGAAACACATTCTTACCATCTGTTGCACCTTTCCTGACAAATGTTTTAGACGTGTCATATCTGTATCCAAGTTTTTTCAGTATTCTAATCTGCTCATCCCCTATAGTTTTGAGAAACGGACTCCTCCAGCCCTGAATATCATTTGCAGACATTAATACATTGTCCAAAACAGTTTGACGTTCGGTCTTAATTTCCAACTCCAATATTGTCGAATTAGTTATAGCTGAAGGCGTGTCTGCATGCGTAGCTATCTCAAAACCCCGATTGTAAAAGTCCTGTAAGAGGTTGAAGTCCGTACCTTTAATGGTGGCCATCAGAGTGGCTGTTATAGGACAACCATTGGGATTTTTCCTGCTAGGGTGAAACAATCTGTTGTAAAACTCAGCAACTTCACTATTTACGCCATCATCAATTGCGAAATAAATAATCTGCGGAACATTTCTTCTGCCGAGTGGATGTTCAGACGTTCCACAGAAACAGGCCGGTAAAGAACAATTCTGTCCTTGAACACATTCCGAAACAGCACGTTTAAATGTACATCCGATCACCACTATCATCAACCAAGAATACCTTTTCATGTTTCTTTTCTTATTTTGTGCTTCAGTCTTAAATTTACTTATATATCCTCTACAAGTCATATATTAATTAGCTTAATTTTGCATAAATTTGAGGTGTTTAGACCTTGCCCTGTATGTAATTATGCAAATGGAAATTGCGCCATATGAAGGTAGTTGTACAGGCGAGGCAAGAAGGATTTCTTTGTCAACACAAATGAAGTAACACCTGTATTGACGAGCTTTACCTGTTGATTACGTTTTGTAATTAATTTATTCCGTGGTAGGAATCATGACGTGCATTAATAGCCAACACAGTTAGATCTATTATCTTCGCTTAATTTCGCCCCTTTTTTTCTGTGATGCAATATTTTAAAATTGTTTTTGTATATGTTTTTCCAATTGCAGTACAATTTGTTTTATTCATGAATTTAGCATAGGTAGTAATGAACTAAGATAATTAATGTTTGAATTTAAATTATAATTGTATTTATATACCACTGTGTATTTGCATTTCACTTACGAATATAATTATTGTAAACACGACTTCTTGAGCAATTTGGAAAACACAGCAAAATGGGAAAATCGAATGTATGATAAATGATTTCTTGCGCAATTTGGAAAACACAGCAAAAGTTGTATGATAATGTTGGTCATTACTCAAAGTCTAGTTTTACATAACTACATACGAATGAAATGAGTGAAACAAAAAATCTTAATTATAGTACTAAAAGTAGTTTAAAATACTAAGCCTATCACGACAAAAAAATTCTGGCATGTATATCTGCAGGCATGCTTATGAAGATATCTTAAGATTAAGATATATCTTAGCAGGGTCTTACGACACATCGTAAACTTAATCCAGTCTTTCGAAGCTGTCCTATCTTAAGACGTTTTCTTAGGATATATATCTTAACTTTAAGACCCAACGGACTTCTCTTAAGACGCGTTTTGGTTTGGTTTGGATATCAGCCTGTTTCACTTCAAATCGTGGTAGCATCACGATTTTTCGCCACTGGAAGTTTGGCGACGTTCATTACATTTATCGACAGTGTGCGTCGTATGTATTGAACTATATAATGTATATGCATAAGATTCCCTAACACACTATAGGTGCTATACAGATGGAACACACATCAGATTAAAAAAAATCTACAGATGAACATTAAAAAAAAATGTCATGCCATTAATGTGCAAGCTGTTTTTGATTCACAGCTGAAGTTTTTGACATGGACAGATTAGAGGGGGGGGGGGCAAAATGAATAATGGGATAAGAGTCCGAATGAGGTTTTTTCTCGCTAGTGGTAGTTGTTTGGATTTTGAAAATGAGCAAGGGGTTGGAAATTCGTTTCAAATTTGTTTACATGTCGGCATGTATTTCCTTATAGAGAGATTGAAAGAGTTGAGTGGTCAACAATAGACCTAAGATGTGTCCTAAGAATCCTCGTAAGATATATCTTAGGCTATATCTTTAAAAGATAGTTTCATAAGCATGCCTGCTGAAGTCTAATTTTGTTAACGTCTTTGGGAATTTTTATCCACGAAAGTGTCAAACTGGCAGGATATACTCATCAGCTTGGCATCGGTATTCAAACAGTGCTTATGATATACCTACATTTGACAATGATTGTTTTTCTTGGTAAGAGTTAAATTCATGGAAATCATCCGCCTATCTCGATGTCCGCGCCTGTAAAGAATTACGTAAGATTCCAAGTACCGTGAGGAAAAGTTGTAATGAGCTTTGAAAAGGAAGTTCAAAAGTACGCGAAACCACTTAGAGGGAAATCAATATTTTGAAGGACAGAATATAATATGAAACTTACCGTAGCTAACAATATGAATCAAACATTGGAGACCTAAATAACTAAATAATGCATGCATCAAAACAGGTAACAATACTGAGTAATCATTTGACAAGCAGAAAAAATATTTATTTCTTGGTTAAATATTCTAAGCACAGTTTGATGTATATAAGTCATAGACATCTTGAGATTTTTTTTTCAAACCTATAGTGGACAAGTTTAAAGTTTGCATAGAAGAGTTCGCATATATTAAGGCATCAATTACTAATTTGGATACCCTCTGTTACATGTATATTCGCTATTTCTATTGAACATTTATATAGCGACATGAATTTATGAATCATTTTCACTAGCTTTACATAGTTTGGGTAACCTTAACATAACTGCGTTGTGAAGATAATGCCCTTAACTAAATTTCGTGTGAAGACAATTGAATCGGAGGTTTATGTACCAGGCATTCGTGAAGCATGTATCATAATGCTCGCGTTATCTGAATAGGACATTGTTTATATTTGATATACAAATAAGAATCACAATAGCACGATTCTGTCGTTACTACATTTTCATTCCTTTGATGTTTTTGTTGTATAGTGCGTTTTAGGTAATCTCAGAAACTAAATTACCAAATGTGAACAGTCTTTTGGGGCATGAAAACAATGTTTTAATGTACATGTACTTTTCATGGTTTCTTTGGGTTTCATAGTTTCTTTCGATCTTAGGTTATGAAATGAAACCTTTGAAATCTTAATAGTCTTTAGATCTTTAGCGATTATTTTCTCCTAAGATGGAAGGATAAAACTGGCTGTATTATCATAGTGAGCCAGTGAGCTACTCAGCTGAAAATGTATAGAATTATTAAACAAACAGCATGATAGTTCGCTTCAGTGAGCGTGCAATATTTTCATAACATTACTCACCGACTGGACATTTGGTCTCAATATACATGTAATGAATACTGTTTTGCATAACAAACGCACTATCCGACCATACCGCCGGTAGCACTGACCAATCGGATTGAGTTTGTTATGCAAAACAGTATTCATTCTATTGAGACCAAATGTCCAGTCGGTGAGTAATGTTATGAAAACATTGCACGCTCACTGAAGCGAAATATGCTGTTTGTTTAATAATTCTATTTGACCTTTTCATTTTTGGGTCTGGAATTTACGTTCTGGATTGGGGCTTAATGGCTGATACGCTAAAATAAATGACATACACGAAAATCGTTGATACTTCTGAACATCATTGAAGAAACTGGATAAATTGGTCTAGTGTGGATACTGTTCAGGGATCATCAAATCTGTCGATCTTCTATCCTTCCATATCACCTCGATTGTAAAGGGAGCTCGCAAATGAGATAATATACTGGATGTTCTATAAGCTCACATGAAACTATGTGACACTAATGTTGGTGCAACATGTGACACATTTCAAAAAATAATTCCAATAGATATTGAGACATTGAACCAAACTCATATGGTAAGGATGATCATAATATTGATAAAATGTCATGATATTTTTCTTGACCATTATTTTGCAAGAAACATTAGAAAAGGCGGAGAACTGTAGTCTTGCAATGTGCATGACTTCTAATATAAGGGTGTCCTTGTGTGATTCTCAGACCGCTGATGGCTGTTTGTAACATTTCTGTTCACAGAGTTAAAAAAACCCACCGTGAATTGTTACGTACTTTGAATATCAATATGAATATTTTCAGGCTGAAAGGACGTTATTGAAGTATGACGTTAATACAGTTTTTGTATATCCACCATGATAATTACACATCTAGTTTAACAAATGATAACGAGGTACATTAATAAGATAAGCGCCACAATTTTGTAACAGCAATCTTGAAATGCCTTAGAGACAATGTGGCTAGTAAAGTAAATAATTCATGTAATTGATATTTCAAGAAAAGTTCAGCATTTGTAACCTTTAAACAGCATTTTATTTTTAACTATTTAAATTGTAAATTCGGTGTTTTAACATAATATGAAATTTTATTTGTTATGAATACTGGCAATAATGTAGAGCTTATTTTATGACGTATGAAATGCAGTGAAGTATATATGAAAATTTGAAGTCTATCGCATTCGTATCTTGCCCCGAAACAATAAAGCGAAAGTTCAATATTTTGAAAGAAGGTAACGCCAAATACACATCTGGTGCCTTTTGTTCACTTCATTAATGATATGATCTCAGATATTTTTGTGGTAGTGTTTTGATTCTTAGTTTAAAACCGTTATGAAATTAGTGGAATTACAAAGTAGCACAGGAAGTTACAACTTTATTGATACAAAGTGCATTGCCTTAATTTCATTCATTGTATTAATTCTACTTATGCATCCTTACCGCGCGATCCTCCTTAAATGATTCCAAGAATATTATGATACAAAGTACATTACCTTAATTTCATTCATTGTATTAATTCTACTTATGCATCCTTACCGCGCGATCCTCCTTAAAATGATTCCAAGAAAAGTAAAATTACGATGAAAAATACACGTTAATTTGAATTTTCATCTTTACTTACATTGCAATATAAAAATTTTTGTCTATAACCTTTGCCCAAGTGTTGAACATGCGTCAGATGCATATTGTTTTAAAATTGTTGTTGCATCAACAAATATAAATGGCGTGCCTCTCCAAACAGAATTCTGTTTAATTGACCTCGAATTACCGTCAGGTCATCATGCGTATGCAAATGAAAATGCAGTGTTCCGTGGTAAAAGCGTAAAGGTAACTATTAGATAATTAAATCCGCTTTGTTCTGCCGCGAAACTGAAGTCCTCGCAAAAGATGACGGACATTCTGTATATACTTCATACCTTCTTAATTTCTAGCGTTTTGGGTAAGTAATTTGCCGTTATTTCCGTTATTATAAGTTTGTTCACCCAATGCATACCTTTGTCCAAAATTATGACAATTGTAAGTGATGTTAATGAAAAAGTAGTTCACAGAATTTGTCGTATGTATTTTTTGTTTCTGTAAGTTATGCATTTGCAATATATGAGTTAAAGTTTACAACATGTTTAGTTAAGTGATGTGTACAAATTTAGATTTATAAATGACATGTCTAGTTAACTGTTGAATGCAGCAGGGACATCGTATGAACCTTGCTACCGCACAAAACTTGGACGGGGATACAACGGGAAGATAAACGTCACTTTATCAGGGAAAACTTGCCAGAAATGGGGGTTACTTACCCCTCATAATCATAACTATACCTGGCTGTGGACAGAGGAAAATTACTGCAGGAACCCAGATGATAAAGAAACTGGTCCTTGGTGTTTTACAATGGACCCGACCACAGTGCTGGAGAGTTGTGGAATACCACAGTGCAGTGAGTACCATTACATTAAAACTAACGTAACATTTACTCATAGATTTATTACTTGTTTCTTCATCTTTGTCGTACATGTATGGATGGCATTTCTTTATTATAATGTTTCTCAACAAATCGTCAGTTATTTATGTATCGCCCAGTTTCTGATGCATTTTAAAAAGAGGTAGCTTAACAAAAAAGCTAGCGTTTTTTCTTGATTGNAGTTTCTGATGCATTTTAAAAAGAGGTAGCTCAACAAAAATAAGCTAGCGTTTTTCTTGATTATATTCATTTCCAGTATTATGCATGTTATGCTACAATCATTGTATATCCTTATCGCAGTCTAAATTTATCACATATGCAGTGAACTCTGAATTCAAATCAAATAAACATCGCACATGCTTCAGTTTTGATGAAGTCGACAAATCACATCAAAACAAACCCACATGAACTCACCTGATTACGCAATTCTACTGCGTCCTCCAGGATGTCATTTATTTTGATGGTTGTTTGTTTGTACGTCACCGGTCGTATTAGAAGTCCCAAAAATTTAGACCCATGCTTAGCGCTCAGGGCGGTAGCAGTGAAGGTGTCAAAGCCTGATGCGACACGGGACCTCCGATTTAAAGGTCACATTCGAAAAATTCCAAATTGCCGAGCGTTTGGGGAAGGAGCAACAACTACCTTTTTCCGCTATAGGTTTGTTACATTCTGGTACATGTAACGGCAGGATTAGATATAGATATTACAGAATCAAAACATGTTCAGAAGTTTTCTAGAAGTCTTCAAAATTATCTACATTGATATGGTTGATTATTAAGCTTGATTTGAATTAAAACATGTAACATTTTAAAAAGAAAAAAAACCCATTAATTAGAATGTCATTGTACATGTAACACACTGACACGATACACAATTAGTGTTATAAAATGAATGCATGCGCAGTCCAAACGGATTTGAATTATAAACATGTATCTAATGGGTTTTAAAATGGACCCCCCCCCCAATGCTTTTAGTTACGAGGCTTTCAAATTTAATTATCAAATCTATTTACTTTACTTGTGAAATTTGCATTCAACGGATCCGGAACCTCTCAAGTCCGCGGTGCGAGTGCAAAAGCACTTCGTAGCTTTTGACAAAATTCAAAGAAAGTGTACTTTTCATACGAAAGTTCTCGTATCAGTCATCGTCATGAAAGACAGTCTAGCAAAGGGTATAAAACAAATCAGTCAACATATGACTTAGTGATACTTTGTAAGTAATCGCAAACAAGGTCATTATAGCGACCGTAGAATTTGCGAAATGATGACTTTAAACGAGATTCGTTATAACTCTGCAACATCAACTTTTTTGTTAGTAGTTGGCCTCGATTTAAAAAATACCCATACGCATAGCATGCTTTTGCGTATCGAATCAACTAGGAAATATACACACCATAAGCAGGTGATAGTGGTATATTACTACATAGAAAGGGAAAGTTGACGATTGCAAAGTTAAGATGAGATACATAAACACCATGCGCAGGTGATGATAGAATGTTGCTCCATACATGTAAATATGGGAAGATAACGATGGAGATGTGGAAGACTGTTGTCTTGTTTCGAGTTCATTTGGATATGTCGAATCGACATATGAATGAAAATGATCATTATTAACAGATTACACGTTGTCGGTAAATCTAAATGACCACTGCTAGAAATATTTTCTTGTCTCGAAGCTTTGGAATGAATTCTGCCTCATAAGAATATAAAAGCAGGCCAGCTAACAAAAAAGTGCAATTATTCCCATGGTAATTTTAACAGACTGTTGGAAGTCCTGATCACCAGACTTAGCCGATATTGTCAATGAGTTACTCCGGCATCGTTTTATGTTCAGCTTCAGAGTACCTGTGCGTAGAATAAGAGTGGTAGATTATTTCCCGGTTCAGCGATAATTAGGATCACGTGGGGAACAAAGTCCAATATGCACTGCAGTTTATTATCTTTATTTCATATTTATAAGACATAGGTTAAAGGTGTATATACAAGCTCTGTGTATCAATCTGAACTATAATTATGCCTTGTCATCACACTCTCTTGGATAAAAAAAACCGTGTTTCTCAGATTCGAATTAAAATGTCCCATTTTCTATACAAATATGCACTAGTGAAATGTTTTCACATCCTACGAGGTAGAATTTTCCCGTAAGCTTGTCAANAATGTTTTCACATCCTACGAGGTAGAATTTTTCCGTAAGCTTGTCAATGAAAAGT
>CAJDSM010064101.1:0-21401 GCA_903981925.1 Ostrea lurida | reverse complement strand
TTTCGCGAATAAAAACTATCGAAAACGAGGCATATGCACCCAATTAATTAAATGATAAAACTTATAGGACACGTGTAATATACACTCGAGCGTCAGCTCCACATAAATTCAACGATTGGTCTCGAAGGAATATATTACTTGATAATTTCACATTTTTACTATGGATGAAGATTATGAAACTTATTTCCAACTAAATAATGTTCCGTTTTGTCAGTATTTCGCGAACTGAAATAAAACTTTAGATGACATGCCTCCAATCTGAATGCCGATTAAAGAAACTTTTTAGGAAGAGTGCCACTGAGTAAAAAGGATATAGAATTAAATGATACACTGTCGGTGAGATCCCATACCTCACATAAGGCAAGCAAAGACCTACCTTGTGGCTGTATGTTATGAACTTAACTGTATATATTGGCCTAGATGTCGAGTTAGTGAGATAATACGTTCACCATTTGCAATTAAGCAAATAAGTGAAAACAGAATCAAGTCAAATGAACATAGAAACGTCTGGCAATAATGTGACAAGTTCCTGCCAGAGAAGATAGTGGAATCTAGAACTGTGCTATATACGCGATCTTAAGACTACATACATAGAATATGCCTGGAGTAGAGGATATCATCCGAGAGCACTGCTCCAATGCAAGTAGTCCATGGAGGAAACAGTGTGTGATGTCTGCTTCAATAATCCGCTGAATCGTCTCCGGTAGATGGTTATATTCTTCCATCGTGTGTCGTAATGATCGCTGTGTTCTGTGGTGGGAACTCTCGTGGTAACGAGTCCAGTCGGTACGACCGCACAGTGGTGGTCATCTAGATATGAAGCGAGTTCACTACGAAACCTTCCCGCCACACATGGTATAATTAAACCGACTGGTGAGAGGAAGAAGAGAGAATAGATATACCATAACTTGATATTCAAGGGCTCATGGTTAGTGCTAGAAAGAATGGCTATCTAAGATGCGAGATAACTGATAATATTACAGTTGCGGCACAATTGAACGGTAAAAATATTAAGTATAACAGAAATTTAGACAAGACCGCAATTGGAACATTAGTTCATCAGGAGGGGATCACTAGGGAGTATCTTCCAGTAAACTGTGAGATTATAACTTTGAGAGAGGTTGAACCATATTGATTGGTATCAACCGCAGAAACACCAGGGACACAGAAAAAAAGAATCCAAGAGGTCACCGTCAAGAGTAAGAAGATCAGCCATTGTACTCACTAGATATTGGTGAGATAAGATAAATTGTCACAAAGACAAATCACGTGGGAGACAATGTGAACCAGCATGTGCGAGCAGGCCAATCCATCAGAATGAACATACGAAATGCGGAATGATAAGCCTCCTACGAAAGTGGTTGGCCTTTATAGTAAGGGAGGAGAAATGGTGTATGAAAACCTAACGATCTTTTGCAACGGGCAAGAATACTGATCATTTAGAGCCCGCTCGAAAAAGAGTGGTGACATAATTTGTACTGATTAATAAGTTACTTAACAGGATAGAATTATCTATAGTCGCGATGGGAGTTAAGCTGGTGGCAAATAATACCAGATGCCGGTCAATCATGCGAGGGAGGATCGACTTAAAGCCTTGTCTACAATACTAATTAAAGGCGTCAACCAACGACAGTGGGCTGCCTCTGTGATGATCAGGACCGTAGCATTTCAACATTATTAGTCGGTAGTTTTGATATTTGTCACGTATGTTGTGAAAAGAGCTTGCAGGAAGAAATACTCATGATGTATACATCTCGACAAAGTTCTCCAGCGTGTCTGATCGGACCGGAAGGAGTGAGATTCAAAAGAACAAGTACCAACGGCACCTACCATGCAAACACTGCTTGTTCGCCAGTCTGAATGAACAGCTAGCAGGCCATAAGTACAAGGCTAATACATTCAATTTTGATATAAAATGGTGTTAAAATTTAAGGTGTAAACAGTGAATGAATCTTTACAAATATAAATGGTCTGTGACAATAGATAGCAAATACTGCGAACCAGGACTCAGTAAAGGATTCAATCATCGTGCTGCAATAAGCTGAATCAGTATACCTCCAAAAGTAAAGCACTCAAATCAAATCATTACAAAGACTCGCGGAAAAGAAGAGCGATGAGTGATAGGCGCAAAATAGACACAAGGTAAGCATCCTAGACAAGTAATACAGCGGAAGAAAAGGTGTAGGAATCAAAGGTGCCCTCCATTAGGACGAACGTGAGGTAAGACAAAGTACAACTCTGACTGGGATGAAGCCCTAAGGTATCACACCACGTGTGGAAACCTGAAGTGAGCTGCCGTTGTAGTCGAATAATAAAGTAAACGGGATGATTACGGGCGGCTTTAAATCTAGTTAAGCGAAAGTGACCAGGTCTAAGAAACGCAAAGGTGAGAGTGTATGAAAACAAATCAAACAAATATATACGGACTTTTATTTAATGTGCTATGATGACGTCACTTCAATGTAACATAAAATCTGCAGAATGAAAGCGTTATTATATTATTCACCGTGGGAAAAATCCATCCGTACTCCCCTAGTGGTCTAGGAACATTCAATAATTAGATTCAACGGATATACCGGTTGAGATGTACACGCCTTAACATCCATCCACACCAGTGTGTACCATTTATCATAACGAGAGATACACTCATAAAATGAGTAGGGCGCCCGCCGAGTGAGGCGGCGATAGAGCCCAATATTAGTAATCAAGCATCAATTTACACGATGAAGTACCAGTCCAGTCCAGTACCTGATAGCCCAGCAATCGAAAGCTAGATTATATCGTATAATGACAAAGTAGATTCACAGTTGCTCAGAGAGGAGCACATACTATAAGAATAATGCATACGATCACTTTTCCTCGGGGTCGATGGCACCAGTCCGAGTCGAACAGTTTTTCGTATAATACGATGAATAAACTTGAACAGGAGAGAGGCTAAAACTTGCACCCATATGCTTACATAATCGAAAAGTGTGAGAATGAGCTATCGAAAGTGTGAAGTAAGTGAATCCATTTGACGGTGTCAGCTCACCTTTAGTGGTCGTATATTTTTGTCGAAAATTTCTCCTTTGCGGGAGTTGTTGTGGCGATTTCAGATATGGAATTTTTTTCATGGAAAAAGGTCACTAGGATATAAAAGCACTAACACAGTCTTTAGTGAGCGTGTGGGTCGAGGATGGCGATAAAGCTCGAAAAGCTGGCTTCCAAAGGCCACATCAGAAATATGCAGCTGAATGATCAGTACTTGATGGCGTGTGCCAGCTGGTGAACAGGATACTTTCGCATTTAACAAAAGGTTCCACGCTTCACTCTATGTCGATTTGTTGGATAAATTCTTTATTGCTGATGTTATTTGCGTATTCAGATATAATTATACTGGACTAACGTTGTCCTAACAGAACACATAATTGGGTTCTGCCTGTCCGTGCGTCGTTAACCCAAATATACAGCTGATGTAATCTCGGCGAAGTACGAGAGGCGCATAACTCAAAAAGTAAGACTATGCACATGCATTATTAATATTGGATAGTGTTTGTCGAGGCTATGACTAGTTGTAGAATAATCCGTCAGCTGAGTCAGCTAACGCCTGACTTCCGATTTGGGCAAATATTCGAATCCTGTCATGAAATTTCGAGGAGAGTATAGGTTAATTCTCTCTTCAATCACATTAAAGATAACAACCAACAAAGGCATGTTTGTCCGGTCGACCCGGCTCACCGTAAAATCTCGCACAAAGATAGGGGGACTAACATCGAGCAATATAAAATATGAACAGAAACTTTAGGAACAGAGCACGAGTATCCCATCTTAAGGACCGGTCCTGGCTCTCATTCGATTTTGGAAAATTTCCGACGTTCACGGTTGTCAGATGATGATGAGAAATTCCTCTTTCAATAGTATAGAGAGAGTTGTGTTATTTACGATACACGTGACGTTGTCACTACAACGTATGTTCACTATCTGCATAGTGTGGATGTCCAATCATGGTATAGAAGAGCTGACGGCGGATGAGGAATATGTGTCTGCCCGTTGTGAGCCGTCCTCCAAGTGGTATAGGACCAGAAAGTCGATCACACCAGTAACATAGGGCTGTCGAAGCAAGACGAGACAAACTGAGTGCTGGAGAAGAAGTGTTCTAGAAGGAAGAGAAGAGAGAAATTACGATGAGTTAGTGTTTTCGCTGTGACAGAGAATAAACTACAGAAGAATTAGTTTTGGCATCTGATTGCAATGCAAAACTTGTGATATGAGATAGACGATTAATCACGTAACGAGATGAGAAAAACGCCTAAGTATGAAGGAAGTTTCGAGACAAAGTACCTTGTCGCATAAGGTCAAACGTGGTCAGACAGAGAATGAGGATCCGACGAGAGAAGAGAAAACTACACACGTAAAATCTGAAAATACTGATGGTTTAGGCTCTGTGGAGAAATGGAATAACTTCAAAACGTTATCATAATGATATTCTCAAGTGTGATAAACTTCTGGAATATGTATGCAAATGCATAGAATGGCGAACAGATAGAGAACCACTATTTGATTCAGAGAAAATCGTAGTTGAATGGCGGCGTTCGACAGTGAAGCTGCGCGGCAAAAGTACTCCTGTCAAAAAGGACCAAAGCTGAGATATATCGAAGGTTAATCCGGACAATAACTCTGCAAAAGTTAGAATCTGATTAAATTGGAACATTGTAAGTGGAGAATATGGCATGATCAAGTGGAGAGAGAAACTCTATATGATATTTCAGAAAATAATACCGCGAACCAGGTAACAAGAAGGTCAGTATCGGGATGACAAGGATAAACTTCGTATATAGAGAATCTGAAGAATGAGTGTTCCTGTGAGAGACAGATAACGCTGAGACCAACATAATTACTACTGATTCAAATTGAACCACTTGTGAGATTAATTAGACGAATGGATATCAATGAGTTGGAACTATCGATTTTTCGGAAACCAATTCCATTCAAAGGTCAAGGTCCAACAGTGAACAAATAACTTTTGCAAAAAGTTTTTAGGAAAATGAGGTTTCTGAGATAACTCCAAAAGTTTAACATCTGATTCAATTTGGAAAAAACTTTTTGGATATTGTTACTAACATCAAAGTGAGTGAGAAATAACCTATTGATTAAATTCAGAACAATCGTCCAAAAGAAGTTTGATGTCACAGTAGACTGAAAAACTCCGCAAAAATCTGAAAATCATTGAGGTATTCCGGACAATAACTTCAAAAGTTTATATCTGATTAAATTTGAAACTTTAGGATATGTGTTGCATATCAAGTTGAGAGAGAGCCCTATAGATTTTTCGGAAAAAATCTGGCAAAGTCAAGGTCATGGTGACCAAAAAACATCTCGAAAAAATCTGAAAACATGAGGTTTCCGGAACGGAATAAATCCAAATCCTTAATAATACTGATCAATTAAGAAACAGATGAGACGGAATTGTGAAGACTAATCAGGGAATAGACGTTTGACAACCCTATGGCAATTGTCAGTGACTGAGAAAGATCCAAGTCAAGATGTCAAGGTGCACAAGTGACCAAATAACTTTTGCAAAAAATTTAGAAAATTGAGTTTCGAGCAATTAACACTGATTTCAATTTGAAACTTTGGGATATTGTTATCCCATCAACGTGAGTGAGAACCCTATTATTTTCAGAAAAAATCCGTCCAAGGCCTACGGGTTCATGGCTCCACCTGTACCGACGATTTAATGTCATTATTTCATAAACTCTTTACTGCGAAAGCATTTTGTAAGACATGTATAACAAAAGTTGTTTAGTTTACTAGGTCTTATCTAACCGTATCAAAAGATATTAACCCCACGGGCCTTATTGGAACCTCACCTTTACGAAAGATTTAATGCAACTATTTCATAAACAACTGAGAACTTATACTCTAAAACATTATTTGATTAAACATGTATAAACAAAAAGCTGGATAAGACATTCCAGAATAAAAAGAGGAAATTTCCAGGGAGTCCTTTTTGTGGGGTCACAGCAAATTTGTGATAGGAGAAAATATAGAAAATTAGATAGAGGAATATTCCACCGGAACTGTCAAATGATTGAAAAATTGGAAGGGAACAATATACCTCTATCTTTCAACTGGGATAACTTGTTGCTAAAATAGAATGTATAGAAATTAGCATTTGTCAGTAAATTACATAAGCGGAATATTCTTCCAATGGTCATTTGAAATTGATGTAAAACATTTCAGCAAAATCCCATTTGTAATGATTAATGTTCTTAATATTCCTAACGGTCTTACAAAAAATTAATTGATGACAAACTTCCTCATTTGCAATAAATACAATAAACATTAGGGGACCATTCCTCCATTCATAAATTCATTGAAATTTTCGGCATAAAAGCTCCAGGTATTAATGTTGATGGAGGGAAATTACCTCTATCTTCAATAGAGATAACTTTCCGTTGCACAAAATGTCTGGAGAAATTACCCTTTTGTAATACATAGAGGAATATTTCCTACATGGACCAATTTGAAAAAATTTGAATATACAAATTCTTTCATTTGCAAATAACTACAAAATAAGGGGGAACATTCCTCCAGTTGTATGCCGTACAAAATGAACAATTAGAAGAACATTACTCAATCTTCATTGGACATTTGAGTTACAAATAGTTTGAAAAACAAAATTTCAAACTCAGTTGCATATCATGCAATTCCACATGAGGTGGAAATATTCCTCTATCATCATTATGAAATATAGATTATGTTACACAAGTTTGAAGGCGTAATTCTCAAGATGCAGTGAAATAATCAATACATGGAAGTGGAACACAGTGTTTCTCCCCAAGCCCTTGTAAGCGCTGTATTTCTTGCAGCACTTCGAAGTATACTCAGACTGCGCTAGTATCACTACCAGCACTCTGCTATAAGCTACCAGCGCTGTCCTAAATAAAGAATAAGATGGTTAAAATATCTTGTAGAAGCCATGCCTGAAGGGTCAATGTCAAAGGATTTTCACCCAATAGCACCATTTAAATATGAGCAATCGGAATAATTCAATTTCCAACATCTCCTGAATGAGGTGTAGAATTTTACACACCCTGATCATAAACCCAGCACATCATCAAAATCATATGAACAATTCACACCTTTAAGCTTTTTCGAAAACCCACTAGCTTTACCTGTTTCAAGGATCCTTGGCTTTGTTAAATAAACATTAACAACTAATGTGTCCTTAATTAACTTCACAAATCAACCACCCTGCCATGAACTGAAAGTTGTCTATAAAAAGATAACTTGATGTTTAAACAAAGATTCAAGAGATGCCAAAACAAACAACGAACAGTATTAGGTAGATAACAATCTCAACTCAATTGGATCAAAATCGAACAGAATAGAAATTAATCTTGAAGAATAAGGTAAAATGTCATGAAAATATATTTAACCAAAACTTTATAATAAAGTTAACTTTAATTATGTTATTGTAACAAATAATGAGTAAAACCAATAAGATAATAATAATATGACATTAAATCACAATCCGCAAGCGTATAAAAAAATCTATAACTCAGCAAAAATCTCACGCATCAGACAAAACGGCTTCCATCACAATGTATGATATTAACTGCAAATTTTGGTGAAAAATAATTCCATAAATGGCTTGTAATATTAGGAAGTGTTCCGCACAAGAAATAGATACACTGTTCCAGGTAATAGACCTAATGGCATGATTACCTGACCGAAACACCTAAAAGCTTTTTATAGATCAAAGTAAGCCTAATGCTGTAATATTACGTAGGAAATTTTGAAAATGAAATTAGAAGTATGGGTGTTGAACAATATTACCACCATTGTTTTGTATTATTTTTCATTTTGTTGATTAGTGTGATTGTATATTAATTTGTCAAAACTTGTTGAACAATATAGTAAGGTTTTAATAAAGTATTTAGTTTTTGTGAATAATAAAACACAAACAAAAGCATGTAAGATCAGTTACAGCAAAAGGTATCAAATAAAATGAGAATAAGATGATAACAACAGATAATAATGGAATTTTCTTTATAAGAAAGGGAAGTAAATCAAAAATGCAGAAACTTGTATGACAGTTTTGGAGAGTGTTAGAATTCTTATCCTCTTGCAACTGATTGTGGAGAGAATATATCAGCACTGCTGCGAGTCCATGAGACAGTGTGTGTGTGTGTTTATGTGTGTTTGTAGGCCCTACTAATAATCACTTTTCCGTCCGGTGCCATGCCGTTTCATGCCGAAAACAGTTTTTCCGCGTGATACTCAGACGCACTATAGGTAATAGCTTTTCCGTCGTCCGATTCTCGAACAGTTTCGCGTGAACATTCAAAGGGCTTGCAACTCAATTCAATGAAACTTTAAGGACAGTGTGAATCTCATAGAAGGTGTCAGCTCCCTTTCGATTTTGAGAAATATTTACGGATTCATCATTTCAGAAATATGGAATTTTTTTTTAATGAAAAAGTCACAAACAGTTTTTCGCGCGAATAACTCAAAGGGCTTTGCACCAATTCCTATGACACTTCAGGAACAGGTGGTAAATATCATTGAGGTCAGCTTCCCTTTTCGATTTATGGAGAATTTTTGATTTTGCGTTTCAGAAATATGGCACTTTTTTCAATCAAAAATGTCTGTCCGTCCGTCCACAACAGTTTTCGGCAACGATAACGTAAAAGGACTTGCAAAACAATTAATATGAAACTTTATGACAGTGGTAAATATCACATGAGGTAGCTCCCTTTCGATTTTGGAAAATTTCTGATCTTAATGTTTTCAGAAATATTAAACTTTTTTCAATCAAAAAGTGAAAAACAGTTTTCGCGCGATAACTCAAAAGGGCTTGCACAATTAATATGAACTTTAGGCAGACAAGTATCCATTGAGTCAGCCTCTCTATTCGATTTGGAAATTTCCGATTTTCACGTTTCAGATATATGAATTTCTTTCATGAAAAAGTGTGTTTTTTAGCAGAGTTTGCACAAGTTGCAACTCGGCTATTGGTTTGGTGATGGCGGGCGGTAGGAACTGGGTGGGTTGGGCGGCGCGTCAACATTAGGTTTCGGCCGATAACTCGAAAAGTTTTCATCTGATCTCAATTGAAACTTTGGAAATATTGTTACTATCACACAGAGAGAACCCTATTGATTTTCGGACAAATCCGTCCAAAGGATCAAGCGTCACAGTGGACCGAAAAACTCCACCAAAATCTGAAAATATCGAGGTTTTCGGACGATACTTCAAAAAGTTTACATCTGATTTCAATTGAAACTTTGGATATTGTTTTGCATATCAATGGGTGCGAGAGAACCTATTGGATTTTCAAGAAAAATCTGTCCAAGGTGGAAGTCAACAGTGACTGAAAAACTCCGGCAAAATCTGAAATATGGGTTTCCGGACAATAACTTCAAAAGTTTTATATCTGATTAAATTGAAACTTTGGATATTGTTGCATATCAAGTGAGAGAGAACTCTATTGATTTCAGAAAAATCCGGCAAAAAGGTCAAGGTCATGGTGACCAAGAAAACTTGAAAAAAACTTCTGAAAACATGAAGGTTTCCTGACGAAATAACTGCAAAACTTTTACTTTGATTCATTGAACTTGGAATTTTGTTGAATATCAAATGAATGGTTGGAACCGCTATCGATTTTCGGAAAAATCCATCAAAGGTCAAGGTCACATGACCAAATACTTTGCAAAAAATTTAGAAACTGAGGGTTTCTGAGCATATAACTCCAAAAGTTTAACATCTGAATTCAATTGAAACTTTTGATACTTGTTACTGCATCAAGTGAGTGAGAATCCTATTGATTTTCCCAGAAAAATCCGTCCAAGGTGAAGGTACAGTGACTGAAAACTCCGCAAAAATCGAAAAAATAATGAGTTCCGGACAATATCTTCAAAAGTTTTATTATCTGATTAAATTGAAAACTTTAGGATATGTGTTGCATATCAAGTGAGAGAGACCCTATAGATTTTCGGAAAAATCTGGCCAAAGGGTCAAGGTCATGGTGACGCAAAAAACTTCGAAAAAATCTGAAAACATGAGGTTTTCCGGACGATAACTCCACATTTTTACTTCTGATGTACATGAAAACTTGGGAATCTTGTTGAATATTCAAATGAGTTGGAACCCTAATCAATTTTGGAAAAATCCGTCAAAGGTCAAGGTCACAGTGACGCAATACTTTTGCCAAAAAAATTTAGAAAATGAGGTTTCCGAGGCAATAACACTGATTTCAATTTTGAAACTTTGGGATATTGTTAACCCATCAAGTGAGTGAGAAACCCTATTGATTTTCCAAGAAAAATCCGTCAGGACTACGGGCTTCATGGCTCACCTGTACGGACATTTATGTCAATGATTCATAACTCTTTACTCGAAGCATTTTGTTAAGACATGTATAACAAAAGTTTGTTTTAGTTTTTCTAGGTACTATCCTAACCGTATCAAAATATAACCCACGGGCCTTATGGCTCACCTTTACGAACGATATTAATGTCACTATTCATTCATAACTGAGACTTTACTTAAAACATTTTGTTAGACCATGTATAACAAAAGCTGTAAGACTTCCAGAATAAAAGAGGAAATCCAGGAGTCCTTTTTGTGGGTTGTCCAAGCAATTTGTGATAGAGAAAATGAAACTCTCACGCTAGAAGGAATATTCCCCGGTGTCAAATGTTTGAATGGGGGAACATTCCTCTATCTTTCAATGGATCTTTGTTCTAAAATGTGTATAGGAAATTAGGCATTTGTAGCTATACATAGCGGAATATTCTTCCATGGTCATTTGAAATTTTGATGTAACACATTTCCAGCAAAAATTCCCATTTGTATGATTAATGTTTAATATTCCTCACGGTCAATTCAAAAATTTGATGTACAAATTCTCATCATTGCAATAATACAATACATAGGGAAAATTCTCCATCTTCATTTGAAATTATTGGGTAGCTCAGGTTCTAATGTTGAATGGGGGAATATTCCTCTATCTTCAATGGATCTTGTTGCCACAAATGTCTGGAGAAATTACCCCTTTGTAATACATAGAGGAATATTCTACATGGCCATTTGAATAATTTGATATACAAAATTCTATTTGCAAATAATACAATAAGGGGGAACATTTCCTCCAGTTTGTAATGGTACAATGCAATTGGGGAACATTTCTCAATCTTCCATTGACATTTTGAATGTACAAAATGTTTGAAACAATTCACAGTTGCTAGTCATGCAATTACATGGGGGAATATTTCTTATCATCAATTGAAATTTGGATGTACACAATGTTTGGGGTATTCTCAGATGCAGTGATATAATACATGGGGGAACACAGTGTTCTCCCACGCCTTGTAAGCGCTGTATTTTGCAGCACTACTCCGAGTTTCAAGCCTGGGCGCTAGTATAACTACGCACTCTGCCTATAAGCACAGCGCTGTCCTAATAAAGAATAAGAGGTTTAAATATCTTGTAAGAAGCCAATGCCTGAGTGTCAATGTCAAAGATTTTTCACCCATAGCACATTTTGTATGATGCAATCGGACTAATTTCCAACTCTCCTGAATGCCAGGTGGGTAGATTTTTCACACTGATCTACCCAGCACATCTCAAAATCATTGAAATTCACACCTTGTTAGCTTGAAAACCACTAAGCTTTCCTGTTTCAAGGAATCCTTGGGCTTTTGTTAAATAAACATCTAACAACTAATGTGTCTTAATTAACTTCACTCAACCCTGCAATGCTGAAATAGTTGTCTATTAAAAGATAACTTGAGTTTAAAAATTGATTTCAGAGTGGCCAACAAGAACGACAGTATTAAGGGTAGATAACCTCTCACTCTTCGATCAAAATCGAAAGTAGATTAATCTTGTAGAATGAAGGTAAAACTGTCATGAAATTAATACAAAATTTTAATAAAGTTAACTTAAATTATGTTATTGTAACAAATAATGAGTACTTAAAGGAGTTTTTATTATGAACGCATTATCAAACATATCGCGGTATAAATCTAAACTCAGCAAAATCTCCGCATAGACAACGGCTTCCATCACATGTAATGATATTAACTGCAATTGTGAATTTTCCTATAATGGCTTCGTAATATTAGGTGTTCAGCACAGGTAGAATCACTGTTCAGTTAGACCTATGGCTGATTCCTGGAACACCTAGCTTTTTTAGATCAAAGTTAATGCTAATGCTGTATATTACGTAGGTAAATTTGAAAAATGAAATTAGAAGTATGGGTTTGAACAATTTATTTACACCACTTGTTTCGGTATATTTTTCATTGTTGATTAGTGTGATTGTAATTAATTTGTAGCACTGTTGATATAGTAAGGTTTTATAATAAAGTAATTTAGTTTTTGTGTTAAAAAACAAGCATGTAAGCAGTACAGCATTCAAAATATGTTAATTCAATGAATGCTTATATTGAACTTAGTAAATTATAACAAGATCAATGTAAACAAATTTACAGATGAAAAACATTAAACCGCAGTGACGGGCGTTTTACAACAAGCTCTAATAAGGTCGTGTCGCGCGGCTCCTAAATACAGGCTATATAAAAATCCTGGGGAGAACCTGGAACATTCCTCCATCTTCCATAAAATTTGATGTCCAAAAATGTTTGAAAGAATGGGGGAAATATTCCTCTATTTCATTGAAATTTGATGTACACAATGTTTGAGGTAATTCTCAGACGCCGTGATACAATTACATGGGGGAACATTCCTCCTCTTCATGAAAATTTGATGTAACAAAATGTTTGAAGAATGGGGGAATTTCCTCTAATCTTGTTCATTGAAATTTGATGTACACAATGTTTGGGGTACTTCTCAGAATGCCAGGGGGCTCAACATTAACTTTTAATTTCCACTTGTCCTCGCCTCGGAACAAGCTGCACCAATGTTACTTGTCCGACTGTATATTTTCTTGTCCGACTCTGAAGCAACAACAAAGATTTATTGTTAATTTTTTTTTTCAAGATTTAGATCTATATGAAATTTAGTAATATCAAAAGTTTAAAGCTTAATTATTAATCAAAATAGAACGTTGGATGTTTGTCAATGCATTATTAAACTTTGACCTAGTTTCATGAAGGCCCTAGAAAGCTTAAAAGTTATTGTCATATCGGACAGTGGCATTTTAGAGATTGACTTGTCCGATACAACATGACTGGACACTTGACAATTGAACAAACGTTAATGTGAGGCCTGGTGGCGCAGTGATAAATCCATGGGGGAAACATTCCTTCACCTCCATAAAAATTTGATGTACAAAATATATGAGAAAATCCCTGTTGCAGTAAATACAAATTACACAGGGAAAACATTCTCTATCTTCAGTAATATGCCATACATGTCTTAATTGTTGGATGGTTTCCTTGTTATAAATATAATATACTAAATGTTGCCATCTTGGATCTTGAAATCAAAATGATTAAAAGTCATAAATAATCAGAGACCAACCAGGAAAACAAAAGTAAGCAAGGGGAATCAATTCATATTCGCATAAGCTTATTAGAGGTTAATTTCATTAGTGAACAAAAATATACATAAAAAGCTTTCCTTTCTAATAAATCTCCCCCAAAAAGGAACTCCTGGAATTTCTTTTTTAATTCTGGAAATCATTTTTGTTTAGTTTTACTAACATCCTATCTAACTGTATCAAGATAATAAGCCATGGGCCCTTCATGCTCACCAGTACCGGACAATTTATGTCACTATTCATACATCATTTTTGTTAAGACATGTATAACAAAAGTTGTTTAGTTTGCTAGGTCTATCGACCCGTAATCATAAAGGCCTGCAAGGCCCTAATTGGCTCACCTGTTACAGATGATTTAGTGTTTGCAATTGAATAAATTTTTTTACTCGTTAATATTCCTGTTAAGAACATTTTTGAACAAAAGTTGTTTATAAATTAAATATGCCCAAGGGCTCATGGCTCACCTGCCCCAAGACAGAAAACCTTAGAAATGTTACCTGGCAACTCGGCTTATAAGAATCTCTGATGCTTCTGATTATTTCAGTTTTCCACAATGCCTGAAACACTTTTTCACTAATCAGATTGACGTTTGAAAGTGTAATATTCTCCATAGAGGCAAGCTAGCTCCCTTTTGATTTGACAAAATTCTGATTTCCATTTTTTGAGATTTTAGAACTTTATTAAAGGTCATTATTGACTTATAATTTCTTAAAAGAATTATCTTGCGAACGTGATATAAGCAAGGTCAATCATCAGAGGATCACTAAACCTTCTACTACTATTAATGGCTCAACCAGCGGGGCCCTCTGTGATGTGGCCACATCACATTTTTTCTAGTTTTGATTTTGTCAGATTTGGAAAGTGCAACGAATACTCTATGTTCTTCCATTCTCAGCTGTCTGTGAGGAATGATCTGAGTTCAAGCACCAACCCTAGCAACTGCTTTTCTCCATCTGAAACACTAGCAGGATATACATATACTTCATTTTTGTATAATGTTTAACATTTTGTTACGTATGAAATACAATATAAGTTGACAATGTGCAATACAAAAAGGCGAAGTTAACATCGTGTCAAACGTAATCATAATCCAATAAACATATACAAAATCGAGTGTAGGGCAACACGGACCTCTGACAAAAGCGAAGGTAGGATCAGGTGCCATGGAGGAGTAAGCATCCTCTGCTGACCGGTCACACCCGCCGTGAGCCCTTAGTCGAAATAAAGTAAACGGGATTACCCGTCTTTAAATCTAGTAGGAAATGACAGTCTAACAATGGGTATGAAACAAATCAATCAATTTCGACTTTTGAAAGCTATGACATATTTCTTAACTAAATCTTGATGAATTTTATTTTATTCCCTAATCCCTGCCTCCTCCCCTGCTGCTTCATAAGTCAACGGATATCCACGGTTGATTACGCTTCATTCCTCCATCACCAGTGTGTCCAATCATAACAAGTCACTCATAATTAGGGCCCCGCCGAGTAGCGGCGGGAGCCCTATAGAGGCCCTACTAATAATCACTTTTCCGTCCGGTGCCATGCCGTTTCATGCCGAAAACAGTTTTTCCGCGTGATACTCAGACGCACTATAGGTAATAGCTTTTCCGTCCGTCCATTCCGAACAGTTTTCGCGTGATACATTCAGAAGGGCTTGCACTCAATTCATCCATGACAACTTTAAGGACAGTGTGAATCTCATTGAGGGTCAGCTCCCTTTCGATTTTGGGAAATATTTCGGATTTTTGCATTTCAGAAATATGGAATTTTTTTTTAATGAAAAAGTCACAAACAGTTTTTCGCGCGAATAACTCAAAGGGCTTTGCACCAATTCCTATGACACTTCAGGAACAGGTGGTAAATATCATTGAGGTCAGCTTCCCTTTTCGATTTATGGAGAATTTTTGATTTTGCGTTTCAGAAATATGGCACTTTTTTCAATCAAAAATGTCTGTCCGTCCGTCCACAACAGTTTTCGGCAACGATAACGTAAAAGGACTTGCAAAACAATTAATATGAAACTTTATGACAGTGGTAAATATCACATGAGGTAGCTCCCTTTCGATTTTGGAAAATTTCTGATCTTAATGTTTTCAGAAATATTAAACTTTTTTCAATCAAAAAGTGAAAAACAGTTTTCGCGCGATAACTCAAAAGGGCTTGCACAATTAATATGAACTTTAGGCAGACAAGTATCCATTGAGTCAGCCTCTCTATTCGATTTGGAAATTTCCGATTTTCACGTTTCAGATATATGAATTTCTTTCATGAAAAAGTGTGTTTTTTAGCAGAGTTTGCACAAGTTGCAACTCGGCTATTGGTTTGGTGATGGCGGGCGGTAGGAACTGGGTGGGTTGGGCGGCGCGTCAACATTAGGTTTCGGCCGATAACTCGAAAAGTTTTCATCTGATCTCAATTGAAACTTTGGAAATATTGTTACTATCACACAGAGAGAACCCTATTGATTTTCGGACAAATCCGTCCAAAGGATCAAGCGTCACAGTGGACCGAAAAACTCCACCAAAATCTGAAAATATCGAGGTTTTCGGACGATACTTCAAAAAGTTTACATCTGATTTCAATTGAAACTTTGGATATTGTTTTGCATATCAATGGGTGCGAGAGAACCTATTGGATTTTCAAGAAAAATCTGTCCAAGGTGGAAGTCAACAGTGACTGAAAAACTCCGGCAAAATCTGAAATATGGGTTTCCGGACAATAACTTCAAAAGTTTTATATCTGATTAAATTGAAACTTTGGATATTGTTGCATATCAAGTGAGAGAGAACTCTATTGATTTCAGAAAAATCCGGCAAAAAGGTCAAGGTCATGGTGACCAAGAAAACTTGAAAAAAACTTCTGAAAACATGAAGGTTTCCTGACGAAATAACTGCAAAACTTTTACTTTGATTCATTGAACTTGGAATTTTGTTGAATATCAAATGAATGGTTGGAACCGCTATCGATTTTCGGAAAAATCCATCAAAGGTCAAGGTCACATGACCAAATACTTTGCAAAAAATTTAGAAACTGAGGGTTTCTGAGCATATAACTCCAAAAGTTTAACATCTGAATTCAATTGAAACTTTTGATACTTGTTACTGCATCAAGTGAGTGAGAATCCTATTGATTTTCCCAGAAAAATCCGTCCAAGGTGAAGGTACAGTGACTGAAAACTCCGCAAAAATCGAAAAAATAATGAGTTCCGGACAATATCTTCAAAAGTTTTATTATCTGATTAAATTGAAAACTTTAGGATATGTGTTGCATATCAAGTGAGAGAGACCCTATAGATTTTCGGAAAAATCTGGCCAAAGGGTCAAGGTCATGGTGACGCAAAAAACTTCGAAAAAATCTGAAAACATGAGGTTTTCCGGACGATAACTCCACATTTTTACTTCTGATGTACATGAAAACTTGGGAATCTTGTTGAATATTCAAATGAGTTGGAACCCTAATCAATTTTGGAAAAATCCGTCAAAGGTCAAGGTCACAGTGACGCAATACTTTTGCCAAAAAAATTTAGAAAATGAGGTTTCCGAGGCAATAACACTGATTTCAATTTTGAAACTTTGGGATATTGTTAACCCATCAAGTGAGTGAGAAACCCTATTGATTTTCCAAGAAAAATCCGTCAGGACTACGGGCTTCATGGCTCACCTGTACGGACATTTATGTCAATGATTCATAACTCTTTACTCGAAGCATTTTGTTAAGACATGTATAACAAAAGTTTGTTTTAGTTTTTCTAGGTACTATCCTAACCGTATCAAAATATAACCCACGGGCCTTATGGCTCACCTTTACGAACGATATTAATGTCACTATTCATTCATAACTGAGACTTTACTTAAAACATTTTGTTAGACCATGTATAACAAAAGCTGTAAGACTTCCAGAATAAAAGAGGAAATCCAGGAGTCCTTTTTGTGGGTTGTCCAAGCAATTTGTGATAGAGAAAATGAAACTCTCACGCTAGAAGGAATATTCCCCGGTGTCAAATGTTTGAATGGGGGAACATTCCTCTATCTTTCAATGGATCTTTGTTCTAAAATGTGTATAGGAAATTAGGCATTTGTAGCTATACATAGCGGAATATTCTTCCATGGTCATTTGAAATTTTGATGTAACACATTTCCAGCAAAAATTCCCATTTGTATGATTAATGTTTAATATTCCTCACGGTCAATTCAAAAATTTGATGTACAAATTCTCATCATTGCAATAATACAATACATAGGGAAAATTCTCCATCTTCATTTGAAATTATTGGGTAGCTCAGGTTCTAATGTTGAATGGGGGAATATTCCTCTATCTTCAATGGATCTTGTTGCCACAAATGTCTGGAGAAATTACCCCTTTGTAATACATAGAGGAATATTCTACATGGCCATTTGAATAATTTGATATACAAAATTCTATTTGCAAATAATACAATAAGGGGGAACATTTCCTCCAGTTTGTAATGGTACAATGCAATTGGGGAACATTTCTCAATCTTCCATTGACATTTTGAATGTACAAAATGTTTGAAACAATTCACAGTTGCTAGTCATGCAATTACATGGGGGAATATTTCTTATCATCAATTGAAATTTGGATGTACACAATGTTTGGGGTATTCTCAGATGCAGTGATATAATACATGGGGGAACACAGTGTTCTCCCACGCCTTGTAAGCGCTGTATTTTGCAGCACTACTCCGAGTTTCAAGCCTGGGCGCTAGTATAACTACGCACTCTGCCTATAAGCACAGCGCTGTCCTAATAAAGAATAAGAGGTTTAAATATCTTGTAAGAAGCCAATGCCTGAGTGTCAATGTCAAAGATTTTTCACCCATAGCACATTTTGTATGATGCAATCGGACTAATTTCCAACTCTCCTGAATGCCAGGTGGGTAGATTTTTCACACTGATCTACCCAGCACATCTCAAAATCATTGAAATTCACACCTTGTTAGCTTGAAAACCACTAAGCTTTCCTGTTTCAAGGAATCCTTGGGCTTTTGTTAAATAAACATCTAACAACTAATGTGTCTTAATTAACTTCACTCAACCCTGCAATGCTGAAATAGTTGTCTATTAAAAGATAACTTGAGTTTAAAAATTGATTTCAGAGTGGCCAACAAGAACGACAGTATTAAGGGTAGATAACCTCTCACTCTTCGATCAAAATCGAAAGTAGATTAATCTTGTAGAATGAAGGTAAAACTGTCATGAAATTAATACAAAATTTTAATAAAGTTAACTTAAATTATGTTATTGTAACAAATAATGAGTACTTAAAGGAGTTTTTATTATGAACGCATTATCAAACATATCGCGGTATAAATCTAAACTCAGCAAAATCTCCGCATAGACAACGGCTTCCATCACATGTAATGATATTAACTGCAATTGTGAATTTTCCTATAATGGCTTCGTAATATTAGGTGTTCAGCACAGGTAGAATCACTGTTCAGTTAGACCTATGGCTGATTCCTGGAACACCTAGCTTTTTTAGATCAAAGTTAATGCTAATGCTGTATATTACGTAGGTAAATTTGAAAAATGAAATTAGAAGTATGGGTTTGAACAATTTATTTACACCACTTGTTTCGGTATATTTTTCATTGTTGATTAGTGTGATTGTAATTAATTTGTAGCACTGTTGATATAGTAAGGTTTTATAATAAAGTAATTTAGTTTTTGTGTTAAAAAACAAGCATGTAAGCAGTACAGCATTCAAAATATGTTAATTCAATGAATGCTTATATTGAACTTAGTAAATTATAACAAGATCAATGTAAACAAATTTACAGATGAAAAACATTAAACCGCAGTGACGGGCGTTTTACAACAAGCTCTAATAAGGTCGTGTCGCGCGGCTCCTAAATACAGGCTATATAAAAATCCTGGGGAGAACCTGGAACATTCCTCCATCTTCCATAAAATTTGATGTCCAAAAATGTTTGAAAGAATGGGGGAAATATTCCTCTATTTCATTGAAATTTGATGTACACAATGTTTGAGGTAATTCTCAGACGCCGTGATACAATTACATGGGGGAACATTCCTCCTCTTCATGAAAATTTGATGTAACAAAATGTTTGAAGAATGGGGGAATTTCCTCTAATCTTGTTCATTGAAATTTGATGTACACAATGTTTGGGGTACTTCTCAGAATGCCAGGGGGCTCAACATTAACTTTTAATTTCCACTTGTCCTCGCCTCGGAACAAGCTGCACCAATGTTACTTGTCCGACTGTATATTTTCTTGTCCGACTCTGAAGCAACAACAAAGATTTATTGTTAATTTTTTTTTTCAAGATTTAGATCTATATGAAATTTAGTAATATCAAAAGTTTAAAGCTTAATTATTAATCAAAATAGAACGTTGGATGTTTGTCAATGCATTATTAAACTTTGACCTAGTTTCATGAAGGCCCTAGAAAGCTTAAAAGTTATTGTCATATCGGACAGTGGCATTTTAGAGATTGACTTGTCCGATACAACATGACTGGACACTTGACAATTGAACAAACGTTAATGTGAGGCCTGGTGGCGCAGTGATAAATCCATGGGGGAAACATTCCTTCACCTCCATAAAAATTTGATGTACAAAATATATGAGAAAATCCCTGTTGCAGTAAATACAAATTACACAGGGAAAACATTCTCTATCTTCAGTAATATGCCATACATGTCTTAATTGTTGGATGGTTTCCTTGTTATAAATATAATATACTAAATGTTGCCATCTTGGATCTTGAAATCAAAATGATTAAAAGTCATAAATAATCAGAGACCAACCAGGAAAACAAAAGTAAGCAAGGGGAATCAATTCATATTCGCATAAGCTTATTAGAGGTTAATTTCATTAGTGAACAAAAATATACATAAAAAGCTTTCCTTTCTAATAAATCTCCCCCAAAAAGGAACTCCTGGAATTTCTTTTTTAATTCTGGAAATCATTTTTGTTTAGTTTTACTAACATCCTATCTAACTGTATCAAGATAATAAGCCATGGGCCCTTCATGCTCACCAGTACCGGACAATTTATGTCACTATTCATACATCATTTTTGTTAAGACATGTATAACAAAAGTTGTTTAGTTTGCTAGGTCTATCGACCCGTAATCATAAAGGCCTGCAAGGCCCTAATTGGCTCACCTGTTACAGATGATTTAGTGTTTGCAATTGAATAAATTTTTTTACTCGTTAATATTCCTGTTAAGAACATTTTTGAACAAAAGTTGTTTATAAATTAAATATGCCCAAGGGCTCATGGCTCACCTGCCCCAAGACAGAAAACCTTAGAAATGTTACCTGGCAACTCGGCTTATAAGAATCTCTGATGCTTCTGATTATTTCAGTTTTCCACAATGCCTGAAACACTTTTTCACTAATCAGATTGACGTTTGAAAGTGTAATATTCTCCATAGAGGCAAGCTAGCTCCCTTTTGATTTGACAAAATTCTGATTTCCATTTTTTGAGATTTTAGAACTTTATTAAAAAAGGGAAGTAACTCAAAAATTGTTTGGCACGAAACTTGTATAGCAGGTTGTTTGGGAGTGTTAGAAGTTGTTATACCTGATCGCACTGGGTTGTGGAGAGAATGATAGCAGCACTGCTGCAAGTTACATGCGATTGTGTATGTGTTTGTGTGGTCTGTATTTGTGTATGGACTCTGTGGAACACGATAGAAAGCAGGGTATTCATCAGTAGGATCATCAAACCTTCCACAAATGTTCCCCATGGAGAAAGTATGAAACAACTGATTTTTTAAGGGTGCATTGATCAAAAGGTCAAGGTCACTATTGACTATTCCTTAAAAAGAATTATTTGCAAACGGAATAAAGCAAGGTCAATCACAGGGGATCTAAACTTCTAACAAATATTTTCAAGGGTCAAAGATCAGAGTCTCA
>CAJDSM010064100.1:0-10299 GCA_903981925.1 Ostrea lurida | reverse complement strand
CCTGGAGGATCGTAGTATGAACAAATTTGTACCTACCAAAAGTCCATATATGAGATGATCGCCATCAATTTGTTGAATATTAGATTGACGTATGTTATTTTCGTGGTTCTTTGAGGAATATCTTTTAAACACAGTGTTCTTACATATTCCTTCGTGAAACCTTGAACCACTACTGTGACCCTGTTCTGACCACCGGGTTATGCTGTGAACAAACTTTAAAAATTTGCACCTCCTGAGGATGCTTAAAACCCCTATTGTGGATCTGTCGTCTTGAGATCCCGTTTTTCACACACTGATTTGACTACGGATGTTCCGTTTACCTTGATCAAGACTATGGGCTCACGGGAGGGTTGTGGACCGTCAAAGCGGATGCTTACTCCTGCCTAGGGCCACCTGATTCCACCTCTGGTGTGATCAGGGGTCCGACTGTTGCCCATACTCTTGTTTTCTTTGCCTTTACATCCAACAACCTGGACTGGTTTGAACATTATGTACACCTTAAGTGTACCATCTGATTTTACCAACATCGGACCGAAAGCGAATTGGGATTCAATTGGTTATCACATTTTGGTCTTCCAATGAAAACTCGCGTTAACCGAGGTAAACAAAGATGACCAATCAAACATCTTTTAGATAAGCTGGTTTCGATGATCTAGAATTATTCAATTCATACAATAAACAAAAATTATTTTCGACTGAATTTTGTACCTTAGTTTCAATCAAATATGGCCGACCAGGCATTTTTTCGTGAACTCTAGTAGCCGGTTTTGCTGTTTTAAATTTCAGTCGTTTTAAAAAAAATGTCGGTCAATACAAAGCCTTAGCTACCATTCGGGGAAAATGTTCACCTCAACCTCTAGGCACGGTGAATATTGAACTTCTCAAAGAAGCTAAAACATCGTGTTGACCTCAAAATGTAATTGTATATGAATACTTAGGGGAACTCCTGTTGGCCTGAACTTCATTAATCAAGCAAATTACTACCTGTTTCCATGGTTTTCATACCCTGTGTCGATAATACAGACAAACTAGAATTTAACCACTATAAATATTGTTACCGAAGGGACCATGTTTTAAATCAAACTGATTTGAATCTCATTTTCTTTGGAAAATGCTTGCATGTCAATTTAACAAACAGCACCGTTGTTCCCGAGAAACAATTCTTCTGTTTAAATCTTTTAACTCCTTAAAGACCTCGACGTATTTACTTCAATTTGAAAAGATTTTTAAAAAGAGGACTTATAAAACTTATTTATACAGCTGTAGGCATTTTCTATATCCCTGTTGTTGTCCCTCCCCTCGTCTCTTTGCATTAGCGCTCATGATATATACAAATTTAACTATATTTTGAAATGTTGTTTTGAACATACGCTATACTATGTTTTACAATGAATTTGAAATTGTATCCTAATAAATCTGAAGAAAAAGATTTCAAGGCAAATTTATCCTACATACAGTATTTCTATCCCTCCATCAAGGCCCCAGCCGAGTATAATACTCTACAGTTACNATTACATAAGCAGGATTTCATAGTAATCTGACAAATCGTACAAATGTCTTTAAAATATTTGAAATTCTATATATTTTCCTGTACAATAACTTTTATTGTGACCCTGACTAGTTGCAAGGATCATGTTTTCTACAAACTTTGATATATGCACAGCTAGTACACAAAGATGCTTAAAAATCCTTTCACTGCTTCTTGAGAAAATGTTCAAAATTATTCTTCTGTGGCTCTGGGGATCATTGTTTATACAAATTTGCATATACACCACATCGGGAGTTCGAGGCTTCTGAGGAACTTGATATAATCATACCATTTTAGTTCGTATGAAGATGGTTTTCAGATAATTTCTGTGGAAACGAGGGGTTATTCATATTTGGTCTGTCTTGCCCAAGAAAGACCGAATATAAATAACCCCTCGCTTCCACAAAAATTAGTTTTTAGATAACCCACCTATCCCCCTACACCCCGAAAAATGAGAATTTTTACATATTCTAGAATTGTAGATTTTAAAAACGATTTTTCAAGATTTTGTTCTATAACCTTAAACCATTAAAAATGCAGTGCAACCATATCCCCTCTTGGCCATAGCATTTTATTTTAACAAATTAATTTGAATCCCCTATACATACATTCAGATTCTTTCTGCCCAGAAGTGGTGCTGGAGGAGTCGAAGATGTGAAGCGATGTCAGCCGGTGAGAAATAGTTGAGGTTATATAAACATTTTATTGATATTTGACAGAAGATTTACAAGTTTTTACGTGACAAATCAAATTGGACATAAAGTATTGATAAATCTTAAAAAGTCAGATGTACATAGCACTGATTTTAGTGATCTATCAAGAAACTACATCTATTATCCCTGCGCTGAAATTAAAAATTGCGAAATTGCGAACGTCAGTAACAATGCTTTGGATAAAGGAAATATCACTTGTTCATTATAACCTCGCTCCGAATGAGAGTTTACCCATGTCCGTCATTCCGTCCGTCCAACATTTTCGTAACATATTTCTCAACAACTACTTATCACAGGCTACTAATATTATATAGGTATGGTGTGTCGTGGGATGCATTTTCAGATTCATTGGACATCTGCTTCCTATTTGCCGAGAACTTATTGAATAAGTTAGTACACAGGAATATCTTTTTTTTAATTATATTTATTTGAAACGTCAAGCGCCTGTGTGTCCATGTACAAATTTTTTCGTAACATAATGTATATATTTTTTGCATGAAGCTATATATAGACCTCTTAAAACCATTGCGCACATTAATGGAATTGCTGATAGCATTGATAATTCTGCTGAATTGTTGCGCGCTATAATTCAACTGAAGAGCAACAAATGCGCACAATAATTGAATTTTTGTTCTCTCAATTGAATTAATGATATCATTAATTCCACCGATGCGCGGAAAATTCATTTAGAAAGAGCAGATATCTAATAAAATATATCTTCAATTTAACACATCCAAAAATTGATGTTCTCTTGCTGCTTTCTTTCAAAGAATTTAGATGCATTAATTCCTTATTAAAAAATCTCAGTACATAATTTTAAAAATGCATTTTCAACTGAATTAAAGGGATTATCAAATCATTCATACCGAGCTCTAAACTAAATTTTGAGAGCAATGCATCTATTAGCTGAACTATTAGAGCAATAAAGTTCTTGCGCACAATAATTGGATTACTGCATAGTAATACATCTTAAATGATTAATGATATCTTGAATTATTAGATTGTACATGTATATTAGATTAGCATTAGTTTCGTCCTTACAAAAGAAAGGTACATTGTTTATGTTTTGTATTTACAAATGAGAGATTTGAGACAAAGGGAATGTCTTGAATTCAAAGTATAAAATCAAGGTCCTACTGCTTGTGACCAGTTCTTCGGAAATGAAACTTTAAATGTTGCAATACAAGGGAGTGCTTCACTCTGATTTGGCCTTATTTCACTACAATTTCCGACCTATACAATCTTCAGATTGAGAGGAAATACCTGATCTTATCTACCTGCATATTCATATCTTCGAGGGTGGATTTAGCAAACAATCAGATATGAAGTATATCAGGTTTTGTTTTGATTACAATAGCACATTAAACGATCCAATTATAATAATCGATCTTCCATGGAGTAAAGAAATTGCTGCAAGTTATAAAGTAATTTGTGATAAATTTCTGACATTTTATGGGAAAATAATTAATGAATGTGAATCAAGGTTTCATTGATCGTTTAAATAAAAATATTTTCAGACATTACATCATGACTTCGCATGCTAAAAATAATATCTGATTTTTTACTTTAAATATTGGCAACGATTACAACGGTATTGACTCAATTCGATATTTTGATTTTGTATTTAACTTGTCACCTGTTAAGTAAGTAGCCTGGATTTTTAGTCCATTGTGTATTCGGTGTAACTAAAATAGTGTACCTTTAACTGGAGCCAATTTTTGGCGGTAAGCCTTTTGACGATCAATGTGGACAGAAATGAATACGGAGTTTCACACCGACCTATCCTCGTGGAATCTATACTTGTGTGTAAATAATGGATGAATCAATGTGTTTCTGGCGAAACTAACCCGAGGTAAAATTGATTTTTTTTTAATAACATGTAAAGAATTATGTTCCAATATACATATTTTTTTTTTTAAAAAGGTCTCTTATCTCCACATGGCGCTGTTTGTAGATATCAACAACATGGCGTCTCTGGTTTTAGACCAGTACTTAAGATGCCCTGTGTGTATGGATTTTTTTGCGGATCCACACAGACTACCATGCAGCCACTGCTTTTGCAAACGATGCCTGGAAGGGGTGCGCCAGCATTGTCTGTCCTTCAATTGTCCAGAATGTCGTCAGTTAGTCATATTGGACTACAGAGGGGTGGATGGTCTGGAAAAGGACCGGAGGCTGGCCGCCATGGTTGACGAATTTGCTCATCAACAACAACAGTCTCGTGTGTGTAAGGAACATAAGCGGACCGTGGAGGGATACTGCGAGACATGCGCATTGCTGATGTGCGGAAGATGCTTCTTCAGTGATCAACATTCGGGCCACGTGATGGGGGATGTTGACGTCGTAGCTAAAAGGAAAAGGGTACTTAAACGCATCATAAGACATAAAATCATCCCCATATCACCTTAACAAAATAGACAATTCATTTATTTGTCATTTTCAAATTCAGGTATTGTAATATCACCCTTTCACCGTTTCACTGTCAGCTGAACTTAACAACCTCTTGAGATTCGGATGTTTCCACACGAAGTGGGGTGGATCTTTTTTCTCGGAGTTTAAAAAATCGAAGTGTTTACATTTTGATTTGTAGTCGGTGGACTTCGAGGGATTACACGTTGCCTTCTGTAGCCCCCCCCCCCCCCCATCTTCTTTTTCAAAGATCATCCAAATTATGTGAATGGAAACTCTAACATAAGTTTGTCATCAAAGTAACTACCAGATAAGGAAGTAACGCACGGAAGTGCAAATACTCCAGTACAGAAATGTCAATATGGCATGCCCTGCAGAATAAGCTAATTTGTAGCAAAAAAACAAAAAAAAAAGAGAGAGAAGACATTAACAATGCATGTAAACAAATCGATTTCTTAAAATTCAATAACGAATCATTGATTTTCTTTTTTCTTGTTGGTTTTGTCATTTGCTTTTTGGCGAAAGCTCAGCACTTTTATATCTTGTTTTTGTGTACATAATGAGGCTATTGTGTTCGCATATCTTGAAAAATCCATTGTTGCTGATTAAACCAATTCGAATCGCAGTAATCCAGCAGGTATAGTGTAGGTCGATCACATATCGAGGACACCCGTAAAAAACGGAATGACGAGATTTAAATACCAACATTCGAACTTTTGGCAAGATCATCTTTCATTGTTCCAAATCATTTTTCGTTGTTCAAATGTCCCTGAATAAGAATTTTAGGCTATAATAATTGTTGAGCACAGTTCGTTGGATTTTGTGCCAAGTGCTCTCGTTATGGAGGTTATTAAGATATTTGTTGTAACTGATCTAGTAAAAGTAATTCGTTATGCATAATTATCGTGATAGCGACACAAATTACTTGAGATTTGAGATTTTAGTTGGGACATTTACACCCATATTTCCTCTGTGCTATTGTGAAAAATAATTTTTAGTTAGTAATGTTTTAATTAAGCAAAATTCAAACGTTAAAAATGTCAAAATCATGTACAATGTATACTGAATTTTGATATGTGCCAATATCGAACCAGTATCTCCATGTGTAACGTAGTACTACCGAGGATCGTACCTGGTCATTCCAGGGTTTGGGGATAAACTAAAGAGTACTAAAAACTAGGTTATATATATATCAACGTTTCCTAATTGATTGGAACTAATATTCAAAGGGCCTGCCAAACTGTACAGGTTCGGCTAACCTTACCGATAGTTATAATCAAATAGTTAAATAATGCAACTATATATTGGAATAGTAATACGAGCCTAACAAACTTATAATAAATCACGAGTCCTTTCGCCCATCGGATTACCAAGCATACACGTGGCTGCCTTGTTTCAGGACCGGAAAGTGTCTGTGATAGCTTAAAACCATGTACTACTGTAGATTGCTTTTCGACGGACAGTGAGCACAGCAGCTGGAAGCAGTTTGTTCAGGCAAGCAGACGTTAATAAATGGCTAGCCCTCTCTACTGAGGTCAGCCTCTCCGTGGAGGCCTTATAATGTTATGCACTTCCAAATGGCCTTCAATTCCTCTCAACCGTTGGACGGGAGGAATATCACTCTTATTTAATTTTTTATAACTTACACCTTGATTTACGTCTTCTTCCTTTGGTGCAGCTAACAACAATAGACACTGACAGCGTTGATTTCGCGGATATTTGTACCTTTATATCAGCGTGACACTGACTAATAAAGAAACCCATTGGTCCAGACTTCAAAAATACCGATCATTTACTTCCATGCTCCGATGACATGCGCCGCATGTACATCATAATAATGGGTAGGAATGCATATAAACTACTATTAATGTGATACACAAGTTTAGATACAGCATACATAATATAGTAGGACTTCTATCTGAGTACACTAAAAAAAATAGCAAATGTTTAAAATTCAATTTTCTCCTCCGTCATACTCTCGATATCAGTGTTACCTCGCGAAACCGCTTTGATTTGTCTGGTTACAATGGTCTTGCTGACCTCAATGTCTGTACACAAACATCAACCATGGAAAACTTCTCTTTGCGCAGTCACACTCAGCTCCTTCGGACAACTCTGGCATTAACTGGTAGAAAGCGAAATCTTGGTTTTGGGGTAAACGGTTTAAGCAGTGCGCCGTCTGTTTCCGAAATACCTCTACCTCAACAGCTGATCTTTAGTAAGCACTACTCTCTTACTCCGTCATTTATCAGCATGTGTTTTCATCACTGCTGCACATGGATCAGCTCGAGGACATTGCCTATTATCTCTCAATAGATCTTGCATTTCAAACCATCATCATCTGACTGTCCACATCTTCTGCTCTCCACACTTTTTATGTGCTGATGGAGTCGATTTTTAACGGCTATCCCGTTACGCATCCAGTTTGATGGGCTCTTCGTCATATCAGTGTGCTTCTTCTTTCGTGTCTCTTCCCGTTGATTTCTTGTTGCTGGTGTATTAAGTCATACAATTAAAGGTTCGCATAGACACTGCAACATGATTTTATAATGTCTTCAAACTCAGCCACGATATGTGCACATGACACCTACGACTTTGTCTGGAAGTTACTTTAGGTTGCCCTCCAATCAAAGTGCTGGCTTTACCAAGCACGGTCAGATCTAAGAAAACTTTGAGGTTCTTGATAACCAATGTGGACCTTTTCAAAGTTACCGGTGGGTATAACGTTACCACATAGATGGACTCACTTCAGATGAATGTTAACATTTTTAGCTAACAGGTTACTTTCCAACAGTTTCATCCTTCCCATCGAAGAAGCATCACCTGCTTTCCTTAATTGTCATCCGGAAGATTTAGGCAAATCGATTATACTTGTCATTAGCTATGTCATAAACAAGCCCAAGTATGCCATCTATCATTTCCCGTACAAGCAACGTCTGGTTTAATACAACTCTGATACTACCCAGAGCATCGAGATAGAACTTCTCTTTAGGAGTACGGATAGGAGCCATCAAAATAGGCTGATCAATTCGGCAAGCTGTTGAGGTTTGGATCATTAGAAATGAGTGCAATATATCGGGTGAAATTATAACTGAGTGTTCCATCCGGTGTCTACAAGTAATTTTAACCCTAAAGCATTCAATGATTGCTTTCAATGAAATATTTCGGCTTACCAGCTTTTCGGCTTAGGCAGTCTGATCTTGCAGAATTTGTCTCCTTTCTATCCACTTGTTGGTCATTGCTATCTCAGAGCGGACTTTGATGTGGGTTGGTATTTGTACTGCTTTTCATCATACTTGGTACTTTAGCGAATTCTTTTTCGACATGACCACTTTTTCTTTGGCAGAAATGAAGGCTCACTCCTGATTAGGCCTAGGAAAACTTTTTGTTTTTTCAACATTTCATCTTCATATATTACATCTCTTTCTGGATATCCTGAACGGCTATTCAAGCAGGGCACGATAGCGTCTCCGGTTTCAAGCTTATCCTGTGGGACTTCACCTCCTCAAATAACCATTGTCTCCGTAATAACGTCGTTCACGGAATTGAAGGCTCTAATTTTCAACATGCATGTCTGATTGCATCATGTTAAGCTCTACTGGGTCAGGAGCTTTGCTTATGCGTAATCGCATGTGCTTTACTTCAGGGCACAATAACTCTTCTTTGGCAGTGTTTCCTTACCTTATGGGGCTGTTGGGTAGGCCAAGTTTAATCCAGTCCGTCGCAAAGTCCTGATCCAGTTCCGGCAATGATTCGAGCGCCCTGCTGTCCCGTTCCTGCACTGCGCTCGGTAAAGCTCGTTTGTTTGACGGTAAAACCTTTCCTCAAGTGCCTTGCTCAAGAGTGTTGTTTGCTCTGTCCCCTACAGGTAGACTTTCAAAGAAACTCTGTACTGACCCAAAGCAACAGCTAAAATACTCCCTTTTACATTGAACGTCCAATTTATTCAGTTCGCACATCTCAAAATGTGACTTAAAATCCACCAAGAGTAGATCCATAAATTTAATCTGGCTTCACACATATCATGATTACGATTTTGTTACTGCGTGCAAACTTTTCAGGTCGGCGAGTAGTAATATTGTCCATCTTCCGCCATGGGAAATCATGAACTAATATTCTAGTATGAATGGGGTGCTAGTGGGAGAGAAAACACTATCTGTCTGCTATCAGTGGTTCTAACCAAACCAGTTGAGATTGTCAGACCTTAATAGATGTTTTGTTGTAGGGCGGCTGTCCTAGTTACTTTTAGGTTTGCGCCGCCCCATATTATCTTCCTCAGCCATTCGTAGTTTGCCTACTTATCAGGTACGGCCTGAATCTGGATCTGTTCTTATATTGACTTTTGTTAATCTAGACTGAAGATACTATTCTGTTCTAGTGCAATCATTTTGCATCTATCTAAAAGCTCATCATATTGGCGTATTACAAAACATAAAAATTAAAATTTGAAGCAAATATACTAAGCAAAAATCAAAATTTAATTCTATCCCAAAATCCACCGCTGCCACCAATTCCTGTAAAGTATTTTGCGAAAATCGACCGAGGATCGTAACTGGTCAACTTCCAGGGTTGGGGTAACTAAAATGTTACTAACAAACTAGGTTATTATATCAGCACGATTTCCTATTGATTGGAACTAATAAATTCAAGATGGGCTGCCAAAATGGATACAGGTATCCCTAACCTTACCTAGGTTATAATCAATATTTAATATCACTAATATTATTGGATGTCCATTACGGAGGACCTAACAAACTTATATAAATCGGTCTTTCCGCCTCGATTACCACAATACACCGTGGGCGCTTGTTCGGAGGAAAGTGTCTGTGATAGCCTTAAACCTACTGTATCACTGTAGAATATGCCTTATTCAGGAGGACAGTGGAGCCACGAGCTGGACGTCAGTTCTTTCAGCCAATGCAGAAGTTATAATGGCTAGCCTCTGACTGAGGTGATCTTCCGTGGCGGCTTATATGTTATGCAATTCCAAATGGCCTATCCCAAATTTCTTCTCTCTTAAGTTGGACGGGCGAGGAATTACACTTTAATTTAATTTTATACACTTAACACCTTGATTTACGCGTCTTCTTCATTTGCTGCAGCTAAACAACAATGACACTGAGCAGCGTTGAAGTTCGCGAGTATTTGTACCTTTTATCGCACGTGCACTGACTAAAAAGGAACTTGGTCGACTCAAAATGCGAATCATTAATTACCATAGCTCCGATGACTGCGTACCCGCATGTAAAATACAATAAAATGGGTAGGACTGCATAATCAAACTACTTTAATGTATACAAAAAAGTTTAGGATACAGATACATAAATATAGTGGACTCTTCTGAGTAACTAAAAAAATAAGCAATGTTTTAAAATTAATTTTCTCCTCCGTCATCTCTTCGTATAAGTGGTTACCTGCGAAACGCTTGATTTGTCTGGTACATGAGGTTCTCTGCCTGACCTCTGTCTGTAACACAACATCACCATAGGACAAACTTCCTCTTGCGGCAAGTCCTAACTGCTTCCTTCGGGAACTCTGCTTAACTGGTAGAAAGCGAAATATTGGTTTGGAAGTAAACGGTTTAGCAGGCGCGTCTGTATTCCGAATCACTCTCCCCAAACAGCTGAATCTTTAGTAAACTCTCTCTTT
>CAJDSM010064095.1:4488-17019 GCA_903981925.1 Ostrea lurida | reverse complement strand
TCTCTCTCCTTGGTTAGGGACGATGACGTGGGATCTGAGTAGCTTTGCTCTTGTGTGTACGGTCCCGGCATACCTGGACACAGGTTGTCGGTACAGGTGTTACAGTAATATTCAGCGTGTCGCCTCACCTGTGTACACTCCACATTAGTGCTGGGCAAACTTTAAGTCCCGTCTGGACAGTCTGAAATTGTAAACAAAAACCTAAATAACATCGATCAGCATTTAAAAAAGGGAAAAAATTGTAGAGTTAGTAATGTATTACCATATTGTGTTAAATTCTGCACTATAACACACAATGGACCTGTCGTGCAAATGCTCTTTTAGTCTGTATGCAAAAAAAAAAAAAAGAAATTGTAACAAAAGAACACAGTTTCCGCTTGCAAACATACAAACGAAAAGTTGAAATAAATAAACGATTTTAATCATTTATTTATAGTCAATAATTCATCCACCAAGGCAAATGTCACTAGAGAGTTACTGCTTTCAAGAAGGATATAACTAGTATTTAACTATAGAGATGCGAATATTTCCATTAAGCACTGCACCGCTGTAAAGGCCAAATCTAACAACAATCAATTATCCCGGGGCATTCACAATTAATTAACTTATTAATGAACACTTAACAGGGATGTCTGGATGTAAAGAAATAATAATATTTGTCAGATTAACTAGTTATAAATGAATTACCTGCTTAGCTATATAGAGACCATAAAGTGTCAAATTGCAGTTGGAATTCGTCGTAATTTCAATTATTCATGATATCGGTCGACGTTGTACAGAGTTATGGAACCGCACACATGTTATATAAACATTAATATGTGCACGACATACATGGTAGATCCCATGTCGTTATTGAATCTACACACAAAAGTCGTAAAAATAAAGATACTATAGTTATGTAAGAAAAAAAAACCCCACAAAGATAAATCTTTTTTTCTTTCTTTTTTTTTTTCACACACGCTCAACAACCCCCTAAACTCCCTCAATTTGTTTTAGAAGATATTCTGTGCACAGCTTAACAATATTATGTCATTATGTCCCAACAAGAATGTTAACAAGAGATTTTTCAACAAATTGATAGTTAATGAAAAAATTTAGTAATAAAGTCAGATAGGATCATTACATGTAATAATAGACTTTTCCTCGGTAAATAGTATCATTACATGTAATTAATCAGACTTTCCTCGTACAATAGTATTCGATTACATGTAATCAATCAGACTCTCCTCTGTAACCGAATAGGTAGTTCAATTACATGTAATAACCAGACTTTCCCCGTACAATAGTACTCATGTCTCATGTAATAACCCATCACTTTCCTTGTACGCAATAGTATCATTCATGTAATAAATTACTTTCCTCGTACAATCGTATCATTAGCAGTAACTAACATCCAGACCTTATCTTCGGTACAATAGTAATCATTACATGTAATAATCAGACTTTCCTCGTCAATCAGCAAACATTAAGTTAGACTTATACTCGTACAATATTATCATTTACAATGTCCAGACTTTTCCCGTACAATAGTATCTATTAACATGTAATAATCAGTACTTCATCGTCATAAGATTAATTACATTGAAACAACTTCAGGGACTCTCCTAGGCTATATAGTATCATTCATGTGTAATATGTTTCGACCTTTCCTCGTATAGTAGATTAATCTTACAATAACAATCAGACTTTTCTCGTACAATCAGTATCACTTTACTATGTAATATCAGACTGTTCCTCGATAGTAGGTATCATTACAATAACAATTCGACTTTCTCGTACAATAGGTATCATTACATGTCTAATATAGGGATTCGTACATGTCAGCACTTCTCTACAATGAAATACTCAACCGGGGATCGCACAGCCTATATCATCCCGCTCGACGAAGTCGCCGTAGATGATCGTTGTCATGCAGCAGATACACATCTCCTTTCGCGTACTCCGAAGAGGACCTCCGTGGCACGAAACGCAAACACTGTCAACGGTTTACCGGCCAGTGTCAAATAATCAGACTTCCAGATTGGGGAATTTATATTGGCTTCATAATCATTTGTACCCACAACACACAACAACCCAGCAAAATAAAGTACACAACGATGCTTTCAGCGGGGCATTGTACCTGTCTGTCCATAGAATTAATTTGTCCAAGAGTATATTCGTTCACACTGATAAACAACAGATTTGATTAAAACACTGTATGCCTTATTTGTCAGAATAATGAATTTGGTGCACCTGCTATTTAAATTACAGTTCAACTTCAATATCTCAAACACTGATATAATATCTCGAATACCATGGTTATTGTTGAACTAATTTGCAGGTCCCAACCACCAATTTTCTTATATTTTACCCTCCAATATCTTGAATTCATGGATATCTCGAACTTTATTTTGGTCCCATCAAATTCGAGATAACGAAGGTTCGACTGTATTATTTTTCAACATTCAGGAAGTTTATATGGATACTTTTCTATACTGGAGGGAAGGGGTATATGTGTTGTATATCCATAAAAACGTTTATTCTTCAATGAGCATTGCAGAGATTATCGGTGCCCATCAAGACACGTTCTATTTATTATGTCTCCTCTGAAACTACTGATCCGAATTTTAAGAAACTTGATATGTAGCAAGGACATTCATATATATAGTTGTGCATATTACAAGGAAATTTTATCCTCTAATTTTTGTGGAGTAAGGCCCATTTTAAACCTAGAAATTTGCCATCCTCAACAATAACTCCTTAAAACTATCAACTGACAGTTCGGGTGGGGGCGCCGGAGAGAAGACATAATTATAAATCATATACGGTACACATTTTATTGCACCAGATGCGCATTTCGACAATTATGTCTCTTCAGTGATGCTCAGACCGAAAATGTTGGAAAATCGAACACGAAAGTAAACTTTATAAAGTGATCAATGTATGCCAAAAGATGGCGGCAAAACTCGAAGATCAGAGCTATGGACGATATCAGTTTAACATAGTATGTCCATAATAAACATAAACTTTAATTATTGATAAATGAATTTCTTAATTTTAGGCATGTTTGAATATGTTTATTGCTCCATACAAACACTTTAATCTTATGCATTTGCAGTAGATATCGGTACCCACAACAGTCTATTATATGTCCTCACTCTAAAAACTGATATGTAGCAAGGACATCATATGTTAGTTGTGATTTACCAGAAAATATTTGATCTTAATTTTGTGGGAGTTAAAGCCATTTGAACCTAGAAATTTGCCATCCTCTACACAATTCCTTTGAAACTACTCAACTGACAAGGGGTGGGGTGAACATGTTTTGCTCCAAAAACAAACTTTACAATTGCTTTGCATTTATCAGATTATGAACATGGAATCTTCTATTTATTGAAATATGATTTTATTTGAAATTGATGAAAAAAAATTTGGTTTCTATTTGCACTTCCTTCACAAAGGAAGCACCTTTCACAAGGAAAGCAATATCTAGATATTTTGAAACTTGTCCATTGTGTCCATATCAGAGTCTTTCATTCTCCAGTACCCAATCTGTTGTTCTACGGGCCACAGGAACAGGAAAAACTTCCACCATCCTAGCGCTGCCAGATCTCTGTTTGGGGTAAGTACACCACCCCCCCACCCCAGATCTCTGTTTTGGTAAGTACCATTCCCAAATGATCTCCTTTCTTTGGACTACGTGGGTAAAATTATGTTGTTAGTCGTTATCATCGGAACCACTCCCACTCTTCCATACAAATGAAAATCTATAAAGTTGTTGGATCTTGTCTATTATAGAAATATAATTCCAATGTCCTATTATTACGATTGTTTTGATTGGATAAATTAAATCGAAAGGAGAATTTACACATCAATAAATCCGAAAAAGTGACGTAACAATACACACATGAAAACGCATAATGTAACGCATGGAACTATTCTAATTTTTAAAATTGTCATACAGTGACAAAATTGGAATTTAAGAATTAAACTTAACTTAAACTTAACATAAAAGTGTTTCACACTTTTATTCAGTGTAGTAAAATGTCAGAGTTTACACATCGATAAATTCTCAAAAAGAATGTTTAATCCAATAGTATATTCCAACCAGTCAACATTTGAAGTTTTAGCAGAGAAAAAGTTTTGATACAAATTTTTATTTGTCTTTCAGTGTTATGAATTGAATATTGATAATATATTGCTTGAAGATAAGAATTTGCAGATTAGTTTATAGATTCGTTTTTTAGAATGAAATAGTTATGAATTGTGTTTTGTAGAACTGAAATGATGAAATTGCGAGTGCTGGAACGAATGCGTCAGACGAGCGAGGGATTAATGTCGTCCGAGAGAAAGTGAAGAAATTTGCGCAGACGACGGCCAGCGGAACGAGGCCCGAGTAAGATGGGATTTATTCGTACATTTTTGTTTTTAATCGTAGGACACACTGTATGTCTCGTCTAGGTCAGCTTATTGAATGAAAGATTGTTAAGGACCCTCTCTACACTGCACACAAAAGAGCTGTTTTTTAAGCAATTAGAGTTATCTGCCCTTAGATGTAAATGAAAATTACCGTAATATTGTGGGTATCTCCAAATTCTTCATCAGTTCAAGCATTTGTACATGTCAGTAGGTAAAGATAAGTTAACTGAACTCTTTATTGCATGTTTTGTTTTCATTCAAGTGAGCAATGGTGATTTCTTTTCATCAATACTTCATAATCTTTGCAAATATTTCCTGAGTAATGGCCCGTACCATATATAAAAACTACTTAGATACACTAAATATTACACCTTAATGTGACTTAATTTCTCAGTGTCTAAAAAAAAATTTCAATAGTGTGTAGAGGTCCTTAACATGTATTGTTTTTCAAATGTTAACTACATTTAAAGAGCCGATAAAGATTTTGGATTTATAAAACAATATGTAATAGTGTCAGAATAGAGCTCAGTGATAGAGAATGTAGTTTTGAGAGTCGTATCTCTTCCTTAATTAGAAGTTGTACAGACAACAAGTCGTCAGGAATAAGGCTGGGTTGGTGGTGAAATTGTGTAGCCAAGAAACTGACGTTGCAGCTGCAGCGGGGGGGGGGGTATTTGCTTTTTGTAAATTAGATTATCAGGAGTGTAATGCTTTTAAACACTTAAGTTTTGTGTTTTGTTTTTAGTGGGAAGCCTTGTCCTCTTTTAAAATTATCTATCTTGACGAAGCAGATCCATGACGCACCTGCACAGGTTTGTTTTTAGATTCAGCCAACAGTTTTCACATCACGGCCCCTAACCACAACAGGTTGTTTTTAGATTCAGCCAACATTTTACATCACGGCCCTACACACAGGTTTGTTTTTAGATTCAGCCAACATTTCACATCACGGCCCCTACACACAGGTTGTTTTTAGATTCAGCAAACATTTACATCACGGCCCCTACACACAGGTTTGTTTTTAGATTCAGCACAACATTTCACATCACGGCCCCTACACAACAGGTTTGTTTTTTTAGATTCAGCCAACATTTTACATACCGGCCCCTACACACAGGTTTGTTTTTAGATTCGCAACATTTTACATCACGGCCCCTACACCAGGTTTGTTTTTAGATTCAGCAAACTACATTATATTTTCAGCAAAAAGTCATAGGCTTGTGAGTCCAGGTCTCTTCCCCACACAAAGCTTTGAAGAGTTGCGACTTTTTAAAGACATTTTAACATCAGACTTTGGCTTCTAGCCATTCATATAACAAGCTTTGATTTTTCAACGTGGCATTCTGAAATGTTGACATGTTTGAATAATTGCCAAGTTCAGAGGAGACTGAAATCATACCAGACTGTCACTCTCCCTTATTTGGTGTTGATAAAGGGACCCGTCCCAAATGGAAAATAAGCAAAATATTTCCCAATTGATAGTCAAATAAATCACCATTTTATTTGATACTTGATTTTGGATTTTAGTTTCAATTTTTTGCTAAAAAATAATGAATGAAAAAGAACAAAAGGACAGATTTTGAAAGACTTGAATAAAAAACATGCTTTCATTTTTATCATAATGTATCTGACTTAATAAGAATTTCCTAATTTGACCAAAAACCGACAATTTTCCTTATCTAAATGGACCCAGGTCACAATAGGATACAGAATAAGGTAGGAAGGACAATTATTTCTGTAAGACTTTTGTGTGAAAAGGACTATATAACTGTTAAATGAGATAATTAGCACACCATTATTTTTGTCACAGGCGTATGATTGTGCTAAATTAATGTGCGCATAAATCAAGACTATAAATTATTGACCAGGTGGATCGTATGTGCGACATTAAATTTGCGCCAAATATAAAATACGTTGAACCAAATATTCTCGTTTAATTTACAGTATGTGTTTGCGTTTTTTCACTAGAAAAAATTCTTATCAGTACATTATTTGTATGAAATTTACAAACTCCCTAGTGTCCAATTGTTGAACCATGACATGAATAACTGTGAGTGTTTTTAGGTAGTGTAGGATGGGTCTTGGCTCGTAATCTAGATGAGTCGCCCTTTCCCATATTAAATTTTCTTATTAGTAAACTGAAATATTCTGAGGCCGCCCTGCGCAGATACGTGATTTGTGAATATAAGATGAGCAAATGTATTCCCACGTCCGTTGCTGTTCTGATTATCCTCTTCTCCGCCTCCTTGATATGAGATGAATCACTGACAGAAACGCGTGGATTTCTCTCTTTTTTCCATCGGTCTCCAGGCAGGCCTACAAACAATTAGTTTCTGATCAGTTTCATAATGAAACCATTTTGTTCCAATGATTTATGGGAAAAGGACACTCATGCTAGACTCTCAAAACTACAGTTAAAACATTCTACAGTTATTCATGTAGTCATGGTTCAACTCTAAAGGAGATGTGAATTATCATGATAGTGGTGTACTGTAAAAGTATTTTGTGTCTAGTGATAGAACATAGACGTCAAACACATCACTGATAAATTAAACGCAAGAATATTTTGGTAAATATTAAATGGCGCCAAATTATGTCGCACAAAACCACCGCAAAATAACATTGAATCCTTCAGCGCATTATTATATACTATTTAGCACAAGTCAACTTCTGGCGAAAAATTAAAGGCGTGTTGCTAAATATTCTCACTTATAATCTTATAATACGTCTTTTCACCAGCAAAGTCACTCTAGTTATATATGCCTCCTACTATCTCTTCGACGAGTGCATTCCATCCATGTGACCTGATCAAGATAAGGAAAATCTCCAAAATATAAATTATTAAGTCAGATACACAATATTTGTATACAAACTGAAAAAACGACATGTTTTTTTATTTCAGTCTTTCAAAATCTGTCTCTCCTTTTTCTTTTTCTTTATTATTTTAGGCAAAATTGAACTAAATCCAAATCAAGTATCTCTCTATATATATATAATTAATTCTATCTGTTATCACTAGGGAAAATGGGCTTATTTCCAATTGGGCGGGTTCCTTTATCAGACACATGAAATATGTGTAAGTGACAGTCTGGTATGATTTCAGTGCTAATCTTGGCATTAACTTCGAAACCATGTCAACATTTCAGAATCGCACGTATGAAAATCAAAAGCTATCCGAACATAACTCAATGTCTATGTTAAAATGTTTTATATATATCAGCAACTCTTTCAAATCTGGAAGACCTGCGACTACAATCCTCATTCTGAATATAATAGTTGCTGTCTATTATATATTACAAATCCTGTGTTTAGTTCGTGCGTGATTTGTAAAATGTGTTCTGATAATATATATACAAACCTGTGTGTAGTGCTTCTATGTAAATTTGGTGCGGTGGTAATCTAATATGAATATATTCATATACTTGTTTAGGTCTTCGTGATGTCAAATGTTGGCTGAATCTAAATCATGACAAAACCTGTTGTGTAGGGCCGTTGCGTTCGATGTAAAATGTTTGCTGAATCAAAAACAACCTTTGTGTTAGGGCCTGTGATTTGTTAGATAATGTGATATCTTAAAAACAAACCTTGTGTGAGGGGCCGGAAATGAAAAGTTGCTGAATCTAAAAAACAAACCTGTTGTAGGGGCCGTTGATGTGACAATGTTGGCTGATATTTTCTAAAAACAAACCTTGCAGGTGCCTGTCGATTGGTAGTCTCTTCGTGCGTAGTGGAATGTTTATAATTTTAAAAGGAGGACTAATCCTTCCCACTATAAGATAATTAACACCAAAAACTTAAGTCTAAAAGATTACTAACTCTCGATAATCTTAATTTACAAAAGCCAAGATATCCGCCCCCCCCCCCATAGGGCCCTTCCTTCCTTCAGCTGACCGACTAATCTCACGCCATTTTCAACTACACCAATATTCACCACCAACCCCAAAGCCTTATCTCTCTTGACGGCTTATTTGTCTGAATGACGTAACTCGTAAATTAATGGAAGATAAAACATCCTCTTCTCATAGATTGACGTACAATTTCTAATCACTGATGCTCTATTCTGACACTACTATACATACTTGTAAAACTCTATCAATCTTTTATCGGCGTCGTGATAAATGTGTTACATTTTGAAACAATACATTTCTAGACCCTCTAATACATCTATAATGAAATTTTTTAGACACTGAGAGAAAATTAAATCACATTAAGGTGGTCAATTTTTTAGTTAACTAAAGTAGTTTTTGACTATAATCGGTACGGGCCATATTACTTCTTAGGAAATATTTGCAAAATGATATGAAGTTGATGAAAAGAAATCACCATGGCTCACTTGAATGAAAACAAAACATGCAAATAAAAGAGTCTCAGTTAACTTATCTTTACCTTAGCTGACATCGCACAAATGCTTGAACTGATGAAAGAATTTTGAGATACCACAATATTACGGTTACATTTTGTCAATTTACATCTAAGGGCAGATAACTCTAATTGCTTAAAATGACCAGCTCTTTTGGTTGCAGTGTAGAGCGAGGGTCCTTAACACATCTTTCATTCAATAAGCCGACCTAGACGAGACATACAATGTGTCCTACGATTAAAAACAAAAATGTACTAATAAGTCCCATCTTACTCGGGTCTCGTTCCGCTGGCCGTCGTCTGCGCAAATTTCTTCACTTTCTCTCGGACGACATTAATCCCTCGCTCGTCTGACGCATTCAATTCCAGCACCCGCAATTTCATCATTTCAGTTCTATAAAATAATGATTCTTTAAATAATTTGCGAATTCTTTATCTTCAAGTAATATATTCATATATCTCTGAAATAAGACAAATAAAAAGTTGTATCAAAACTTTCTCTGCCTAAAACCTCAAATGTTGGACTGGTTGGAGTATACTATTGGATTAAACATTCTTTTTGAAGAATTTATCGATGTGTAAACTCTGACATTTTACTCACAAACTGAATAAAAGTGCGAAACACTATTACGTCGAGTTTAAGTTAAGTTATAAGTTCAATTCTTATAATTCCAATTTTGTTCACTGTATGAACAATTTTAAAAATTAGAATAGTTCCATGCGTTACATTGTGTGTTTTCATGTGTGTTTTGTTATGTCACTTTTTCGGATTTATTGATGTGTAAATTCTCCTTTCGATTTAATTTTAACCAATCAAAACAATCGTAATAAAGGACATTGGAATTATATTTTCATAATATGACAAGATCCAACAACTTTATAGATTTTCATTTGTATGGAGGAGTGGGAGTGGTTCCGATGATAACAACAAAATATTATTACCCACGTATGTCCAAGAAAAGGAGGTCATCTGGGGGTGGTACTTACCCAAACAGAGATCGGGGGGTGGGGTGGTACTTACCCAAACAGAGATCTGGCCGCCGCTAGGATGGTGGAAGTTTTTCCTGTTCCTGGTGGCCCGTAGAACAACAGATTGGGTAGCTGGAGAATGAAAGACTCATAATATGGACAAGTTTCAAAATATCTAGATAATTGCGTCTTGTGAAAGGTGCTTCCTTTGTGAACGGAAAAGTGCAAATAGAAACCAAATTTTTTTCATCAATTTCAAATAAATCATATTTCAATAAGAAAGATTCCATGTTCATAATCTGATAAATGCAAAGCAATTGTAAAGTTTGTTTTTGGAGGCAAAAACATCCCCCCCCCCCTGTCATTGATAGTTTCAAAGGAATTGTGTAGAGGATGCAAATTTCTAGGTTCAAATGGCTTTAACTCCACAAAAATTAGAGGATCAAAATTTTCTGGTAAATGCACAACTACATATGATGTCCTTGCTACATATCAAGTTTCTTAAAATTCGATCAGTAGTTTCAGAGGAGACATAATAACTAGAACTGTGATTGTACCGATATCTCTGCAATTGCTCATTGAAGAATAAAAGTTTTTATGGATATACACAAACAAAAAACCCCTTCCCCTCCGTATCGAATAGAGATCCATATAAATCTTCCTGATGTTGAAAAATAATACCAGCCAACCTCGTTATCTCGAACTTGATGGACCAAAAATAAAGTTGCGAGATATCATGAATTCAAGAATATTGGGGTAAAAATACTAAAAAATTGTGGTTGGACCTTCAAATTAGTTCAAACATAACCATGGTATCGAGATATTATATACAGTGTTTGAGAATTGAAGTTCAACTGTAATTGTAAAATAGCAGGTGCACAAATTCATTATTCTGACAAATAAGGCATACAGTTTTAATCAAATCTGTGTTTATCAGTGTGAAGAACTTATACTCCTGGACAAAATTGAAGTCTATGCAGGACGATTCAATTGCCCCTGAAACTCGTTGTGTACTTTATTTTTAGCTGGGTTATGTGTGTGTGGCATAATGCATTATTGAAAGCCACAAAATCCCCAATCTGGAAAGTCTGATTATTACATGTAATGTATACTACTTGTACGCAGGAAAGTCTGATTATACTAATCATGTAATATACTTTTACGAGGAAAAGTTAATTGATTGTGAACATTAATGGATACTATTGTACGAGGAAAGTCTAATTATTATATGTAATGATACTATTATACGAGGAAAGTCTAATTATATTACATGTAATGATACTATTGTACGAGGAAAGACTGATTATTACATGTAATGATACTATTGTACGAGGAAAGACTGATTATTACATGTAATGATACTATTGTACGAGGAAAGACTGATTATTACATGTAATGATACTATTGTACGAGGAAAGACTGATTATTACATGTAATGATACTATTGTACGAGGAAAGACTGATTATTACATGTAATGATACTATTGTACGAGGAAAGACTGATTATTACATGTAATGATACTATTGTACGAGGAAAGTCTGATTATATTACATGCAATGATACTATTGACTTTTATTACTATTTTTTCATCAACTCATCAATTTGTTGGAAAAATTTCTTGGTGACATAATGACATATATATTATTAATCTGTGCAGAATATCTATTTCTTTTTTTAAGGGTTAGGGTTATTGAGCGTGTGTCAAAAAAATTGTCTTTGTGTTTTTTTCTCTTCAAAACTTGCAATATCTTTTATTTTACGACTTTTGTGTATAATTCGAAACGACATTGGGATCGATGTCGTGCATATGTTTAATACACAGGTGGCGTTCCATAACTCTGTTACTACGTAAACCGATGTATAAATCTACCCATAGTTATATCCATTCTTAAAGCAATGTGATGAAATGTTGGCTGTAAATTAAATGATTTTAAAATCATTTATTTTTTTCAACTTTCGTTTTATTTTGCAAGCGGAAACTTGTTTCTTTTGTACAATTTGGGGGGGGGGGGGAAACAGACCCAAACCATTTGCACAGCCCTCTATTTATGGGCAAAATTAAACAAATTTAAATATCATACTAACTCTACATTTTTTTTTAAAATGCTGATTATATTTACGTTTTTGTTTACAATCTACAGATGTCCAGACGGGACATAAAGTTTGCGCAGCACTATGTGGAGTGTACACAGTGTGAGGCGAACGCTGAATATTACTGTAACACCTGTACCGACAATCTGTGTCAGGTATGCCGAGACCGTCACACCAAATGCAAAGCCACCAGATCCCACGTCATCGTCCCCTACCAGGAGAGAGAGACCACATCTCCAAACACCGAATCCTGTCACATCCATCCGGAATTCTCTTATGACATGGTGTGTCGGGAATGCAAGCTTCCAGTCTGCATGAGATGTATAAAAGAAAACCATAAAGACCACACATACAGAAGCATTGAGGACACATTGAAAGACACCGAGGAACCCTGCAGAGACAAGATTCAAAACGCGAAAAAGAATATCCTCCCAAAGCTGCGTGACCGCTTAAAGCAATTATCTGACCAGAGAACAAAGTCCAAGGAGAAAAGAACCGACATAAGGAAACGACTGCGAGAAGATGCAAAACAGATTACGGATTTAGTAGACACCATTCTCCAGGAAAAATCCAGAAAACTCGGGCCTTTGATGTTCACGACAATTCTCAGATGGAGAATTAAAAATCCCAAACACCAGCTATATATCTCGTTTTATTAAAAAGTTATCCAGCTTATCGAAAGATTTCATGTGATGGGTTTTAAAAGAAACGAA
>CAJDSM010064091.1:69-10592 GCA_903981925.1 Ostrea lurida | reverse complement strand
TGAAGCAAATCGCCAAATTTCGGACCCGCGGAACAAACAAGGATTATGTGAGCTACTGCTCTAAGGTACATGTAAATATAGCTGCTACCTAGAGAATTTATTCATCTTTTGCTAACATTGATTAACAGTAGGTTGACATGAGAAAGGTCTGAATTTGGTAAGTACAGTATGGGACTCCTAAATGAAGTGATATACCAAATATCAAGTGGTTGTGATACACAGTTTCAGAGAAAAATGCGACAAAAATATTGATTCCACAATACGATTCAAAAATATTGACAAAGCCGGGCAACAGGAAGTTGGCATGTGAAAGGTCTGAATTTGGCAAACGTGGTATGGGACCCCTAAATGAAGTCATACACCTTTTCAATTGGCTGTGATATGCAGTTTCAGAGAAAAGTGCGATGAAAAATATTTATTTCACAAGAAGACTCCAAAATTTTAAAGAATTATTTGAACAGGAAGTTGACATGCGAAAGGCCTGAATTCAGTAAGCGCGGTATGGGACCCCTAGATGAAGTCATACACCATATATCAATTGGCTGTGATATGCAGTTTCAGAGAAAAGTGCGACGAAAATACTTGTTTCGGACGGAAGGACGGAGGTAAAACAGTATACCCCCCTCCTTCGGAGCGGGGGTATAAAAACACCATATGGTAAAACCACAGGTTGCTATAGGTGGCGCTATGTGCTTACTGATGTTATAGGTGGTGCTGTGTACTTATGGTTGCTATAGGTGGCGCTGTGATATAACTTACTAAACTATAGGTGGCGCTGTGTACTTACTAAACTATAGGTGGCACTGTGTACTCACGGATGATATAGGTGTGGCGCTGTGTATATACTTACTGATGCTATAGGTGGCGCTGTGTACTGATGCATGAGGTGGACTTGTGTACTGATGCTATAGGTGGCGCTGGTGTACTATGTATAGGTGGCGCTGTGTACTGATCTATAGGTGGCGCTCGTATTCACTGGATCCAGCCCTATGACGGTGGCGCTGTTCTGATGCTCCTTATAGGTCGGCGCTCTTGTTAACTTTCTGATGTCTAATAGGTGGCGCTGTGTAACTGATTGCTATAGGTGGCATATGGCGTATAGACTGGCGATGATATACTGATTGCATATGGTGGCTGTATATACTGATGTTATAGTGCGCGTGTACTTGATGCTATAGGTGGCCGCTGTGTACTTTCTGATTCTATAGGTGGCGGCTGACTTTTGTACTTGTGATCTTATAGCAGGCTCGACATTAACTTTTTTTACCCACATTGTCCATTTCGGACAGAGTGAACTATCGATATTTACTTGTCGAACACATACAATTTGTTGCTTGATCAAAGATTAAAATATCAATTAAAATAACCCATTATTACTTAGACTAATAGTATTCTAGATTCTCACAATATTACTCTGATTGTGTTGATATTTGTATTTAATATAACTTGTTCACCATTAATCGTAACATAACAAAAACGTCTTTGCTTCAAGTAGGGCTTGTCACGGTTCAGACACTTATTTCGGTTGTGTTCGGGTTCAGGAAACTGAAAACTCGTGTTTCGGTTTTTTCTCCGGTTTGTACTTCTATTTGTGCTGCTACTCATATTAAAGATTACATGTTTCTATCTCGCAGGTATCTTAGGACCCTACAGTATAATTTAAGTAAAATGGGGTACAAAGGCACACAGTCACCAAATGTTTATTATATATACATTCTCACGCAAATATCACAAATGTAAAATATTCATGCAAGGATGACCGTGTGTGTGCTTTATGTTTACAATACCAACTCAAAAAAAAAGCTTTTATAAAAGCTAGATCCTTAAATGAGATCTATATCAGTGCTCTGGGTGATGTTACTGAAAATTTAAATATAACCCGCAAATATACCTAGCAGAGCTTATGGGCTCCGTAGAGAGTGAATAGTTATGTTCGACTCCATAGTAATGAAGTCCGGCAGACTTGCGCAACGCTCTTGTACTAGATATATATAGTAGTGACACTCCGATTTTAAGGTCATAGCCTAATGTATCTCGGCTTCTCAAGTCCTGTTAAATCGTGTCCATAGATTTTTGAGAAAGACATCACTCAATCAGCTTTGTCTCACAGTTTGAGTGGACTTAGTGATACCAGCATGTAACCTTCCAGTCACGAAGTGAAACATTCAACCACTGAGCTACGCGCGATCCTGTTTGCATAAACTTAAACTCGCCGCTTGATTATTTGCAACGATTGAGTAGTGTAACTATTAATTACTAATTCTAATATTGAACTTTCCCGACTTCATTATGAAATTTATAGAATATCCCTACTTCATAGCAAATCTCCAATACCCATTGCGAGATTCATATATGGCGACATTGTCGCCATTGGTTTTGGTTATGATTGACAGCTAAAAACTGATATTTAATCCCTTATGTTTGTTGACTAGTAGTAATAGCCTTTCTATTGGGTTGGCGAAACTATCATTGAATTATAAATATTCTGAACACAATTCCAATGTATAAGCCCTATGATTAGCGAAAAAATGCAAAGTTGTATGTTTATGATATATTAAACTAAAAGAAACACAAACGAAAAATCGGGAAATGCAAAACCGAACTGAGCATGTACCGCGGTTAACCGATTTTTGTATCGGCTTAATAACCTGGGATTGCAAGTCCCAATAATAGTTTAGACAATTAACAAACCAATAAAATAAAATAGTAAACCTTTTAGTCAAACAATGGTATAATTATATATCCGTAGTCTTCTTGTAACATCCCCTAATATATAATCTCGACAAGGCTTGAATTCACAAGTCAAATGGATCAAGATAATGAATTTGGATTAGCTTTATGGTCTTTATCCGCGTCTCTAATGTCCTATAGATACTGAAAGACATGAGCACTCGTGCGAATGAAAAAAGTTATTATCTCTTAGTACGGGTAGTATTTTGCTAATCCAATGACGCTCAGGATTGACCAATGACCTTCACAAGACGGCAATTAATTTTTTAATAGTGCGCCAAATCAAAAGTTTTAGTAAGACACATGTCAGATTGTATTGACCCGAAAAACGAACAAAACAAGACAATTATGTTACTTTATAGATTGAAAGTCGAACAGATTACTAATTGACCACTTTGATCTCGTCAGAGCTGAGTCTGCTCAGTTTCTCTTGACACCACAGTGATCTTAACTCTCCAAGAATACGATTCACATCATTAGATAAATAAGACTATACAACTTTCGAATATAATATTGTTTCTTCGGTTTTATGCTTTCCGGTATATATATGCTCTTGAGACATTCTAAAAAAATGTACACTTGTGCTTCCAGTCGGACAACAAGTACTGCTATCAAATATCAAACTTGTCCGTAACTTAGTTGTGTTCTGCTGGTACCGGACCAAGGTCATAAATGTATTGAGCCCTGTCATTAATGAGGTAGTGACGCTGAGTGTATCTAGATGCTTGATAGGATGGACATTGAAAATTTCATTCTTTCTCCTCCGACTTACTACTGTAAGGGCTGTTGGATCACTGATTGGCCTAAATAAGTGTATGCTGCGTGATGTACTATTGAATTATGCGTTATATGTAGGAGCTCGTGATGTCACTTACTGAAAGACTATATAGGTTTGTCGCTTGTGTTTAGCATAGCAGATGCCATATGGTGGCGCCTCGTTGATACGGTCTTATGTATCATTAGGGGCATGGTGTACGTGGAGATATTGACAGAGGAGGATAGGCGCTGTGTAACATGAGTCCTTGATCAGTGACGTCTGTGAGATGTATGGAATGTCTTAAGGTCTACAGCGCTGTAATATTTAGCTATTGGTTACAATAGAGGTGGCGACCATGTGTCTCTTCTTGTATATTTGGTATAGTGAGCGATCAGTAGTTACGGAGGTACTTACCGTGTGTCTTATGTCAATCCGCTGTGGTGATGGGACTCGCGAGCCATTACTTTTTTTTCTATTATGAAATTTTTCATTACTTTTTTTGGCCTTTTTTTATATGTGGAGGGTAGAGGGCTAACGAGTATCTGACAAATGTTCCAGACGCTCTCCTGTCTGCCCGAACGTCGAGACTCTGCTGACACTCAAATTCTGTCTAGCTATGGAGATTTCTAAAATCATTCATTTACCAAGCAGTATATTTCTGTATCTCCGTAGTGTTAACCCTCCTAGATTCCTCTCAAGTAACATATATATTCGAACTTACGATCGCTCATGTGCGTGTGGTGAGAGAATCAATTCATATATCCAACTTGCGGAACGTCTATTCTTGATAAGAGAATTCACTTTCATTTATCAACGTGTTGGACTTACAAATTCCGTCGAATTCAATCACTTATCAACCACAGAGCCTCATTCTGTGATAAGATCAGACAAATTTCAAGGGTGCGATTATTCAAACCTTGTGACCTCATTTTGTGAATGAGAGAATCAAATCAATGTTACTTCTACAGCTCCGACCTTCACTCTTGTCTGCATTTAGGATTGTTGCAACTCATTTATTCAACTTCTTCCACGTACCCCCTACCTCTGCTTATGTAGACGAGAATCAAGATTCCACATTATCAAGCACCGTAGACAACTCCTCATTCTGTGATTGAGAGGATTATCTTCCATTATCAACTCCACAACTCTCATTCTGTGATTTAAGAGAATCAATCATATCAACTGTGACCTCATTCTGTTGTATGAGAGAATTCAATCATTATCTAACTTACACAACCTCATTCTGTTGTTGAATGGAGCTCTCTACAACATTCTTCTTCACTATTAGCTTCTCATTCTGTGTAGTTAGAAATTATATTTATCGATATTCATTATCAACTACAAAACTTCATTCTTGTAATGGAAGAACTTCCTTAATCTTTATCAACTGTGGACCTCATTCTGTATTAGAGGAAGAATTCAAATCACCATTCAACGCCACAACCTCAATTCTTGTAGGTGAGTTAGAATATTTTATAACTCAACTCAACAACTCTGCTGACCTACACTTCGTGGTTGCTGATGAGAATTTCTCATATCTTTAGTCATCATAAACATGATCAAATTTATAATTTATTGATATACATTGTGAAAAAGAAATCAAGTGAAAACCCTGCTGATACACATTTAGTTATGCAATTGATGAGTCTGATCCAATATATGGACACTCTCGACCTTCTACTCCCGCCGACACCCTTCCGCCAGCTCTTCCCAATCTGAAGTCTACATCTTGAGTTAACGCTATGATGATGAAAGTTAAACAATACGACGAACATTTAACTAAACATCACACGGTGACCATTGCTATTGCAAGAAAGTAATTACATATTACCAATCACTATATAGTATATCTATATATAAGCATGACAACTGATTATAATCAGGTCTGTGTAGTGTCCATTGTTATTTCTCAATGATTAATTAATGACATCTCTTTATTAATTCCATCAAAATGACAAATGATGCTATTCCAATTTTTTGCAATCTTGTACATTTTATATTTCAAAGGTCCTATTGATAAATTCATTTATACGTTTGGTCCGCTTTCCTATTTTTCATTTCATTTAGACTATCATTCTTAGCCATTCGAGGAATCTATAGATTCCCCACAACCTCTAGAGGAGCTGAACCGATGCTTCAATTTAAAACCGTAATTCAACAGATGAAGATTTTATTTTTCTTTATATGAAAAGATAATTCGTGAATGGAGCCCAACCAAGTGCTTTGTGGACTCTCAGGACCTTTTAAGTAGCAGGCATGACAACACATACATCTACCATATTTCATTTTGTCGTAATCCTTGTTATTTAGCAACATACACCATGTGCAATTTCTCCAATCCTCATATTGATGAAGACCATGCACCTTTGCACAGGAAGCGGCATAATACTTTAGTGTCGAGTTCTGAGTTGGAATGGCTGGAACACCTTCGAAGACTACTATATCGGACCTTAATGGAACGAGAGAGATTCTCACGCAGACTCGAATAGAGATATCGGCAAAACATTCACCAGAGGTCGTTCCACTACGCAAACACTAACCTCTTTCCGAATGTACTGTAGTGCATTGTGGGATAGAAATTTTCCACAAACTAGAACTACTTTACATTTAACGCGAGGAATAACAACGCGCGAGTCGTGACTGTTCTAAACTGTACATTTGTGACGTCACGTTTTTAGCATACTTTGGGACGTCACGTTTAGCATTCAAATGTTTTTCAAATCAAACAATGCATACCCGTTTTGTATCTAATATTAAGTGTTCCTTCTCTTTTCCTATAACAAATGCTAGTAATTATTATACGCATTGCTGCCAATAAATTAAAGATTTTTAAAACTTCTATTGAGCTTTTTATTAAGTGAAATCTCATTGATTCAATGAGGACTTATTGGGCTAATAATTAGGCCACAGCTGAGTAAGATCAGCGGATGTGAATGATTGATCCCAAATTATTGGATAAGTTGATGCATCAAGATGGTTAGTGGTGCTAGATTGTGCGGAGGGAGCATATAGTTGGTAGATTATGAGATATTCGAGATGCAATACTTGGTGGCCGCCATTTGTATACATTGCATAACTATGACATACGTACGCAATTAGTTTGGCAAGATGATCATATGCAAGATGCCTTCAATTCACTCAATGATCAGCCACCTAGTCTCCGTAGAAATGACTGCAAAGATGTCGTGAGTGCGCGGACATTCTCAGAGTTCCAAATGCTCAGTAATGTGGAAACACATTATATAATGTGTTTGGAATGCACCCCCTCCCCCGGTCAGAAGAGCGAACCATGCCTTGAAACCAACAGACCAGTACTGCTTCTGTCATCCTGATTTGGTCTTGTTGTTATTTGTGCGCTTTTGGTAATTATGTTCTATGCTCTGCTGTATGTTTCGAATGCATTAATGCGAGGTAACTATCTTGTAATTAATAGTAATAGTTTATATTTGAAAGGTCGGACATATTAATCAACAAGATTAAAACGAATAGCTATAAACAAAGGCCCATGGGCCATCATCGCTCACCATGAGCACAGCTGCTTCACAAAGAAGAGCAGTAGTTTTGTGGGATTTAGAATTACCACTTTTGGACTAAATCTTAACCTATGTTCGGGTGGAGCATACCTGAACCAACTGAAATCATACTCCCAATCGAGTGAACTTTCAGGGTAAATATCCACTCTTTCTGGTTCAATGAATAAAGATTTTTATTAAGAGATATTCTCTTATATATCTGCATTGTAAACTTTGATCTCCTATTGGGGCCTCAGTCATACCCCCGACGGTTACTGATTTGAACCAGAAACTTGAATCGCCACTGATATCAGGAAGCTTACACATAATAAATTTCAGCTTTCCTGGGCCAGTGGTGCTGAGAAGAAGGATATTTCCTTCTTGAATCTTGAAACGTTGAATGCTCCATCTTATTATCAGGAACAGCATTACCATATAAATTTCATCTTTCCTGGCGCCCTAGTGGTGCTCTTTGAAAAGAAAGTTCTTTTAAGATTTTTCCCTATATAATGCATATGTAAAATTTTTGATCCCCATTGTCGGCGCCCATCCGTACCCACGGGTGGGTCATGATTTGACAAACACTTCAATCTCCTTTATATCAGTTAGAAGACTTGTCAGTTATTGAATAATTCAGCTTTCCTTGTTCTCAATTGGCTTCTTTGAGAAGAATGATTTTTAAAGATTTTTCCTCTATAATCACATGTCCAAACTTTGATCCCCTAGTTGTGGCCCCAGTCGTACCCCGGGGTTCATGATTTTGGAACAAATTACGAATCTCCTCTATATCAAGAAGCGTCCATACAAAGTGTCAGCTTTCCTGCCTATGGTCTGAGAAGATTTTTAAAATTTTCCCTATATAAGCATATGTAAAATTTGATTCCCCTAGTGTGAGGGAGTCCCAGCGTCACCCCCGGGGCATGATGAGATTGAAGAAAAACTGTGAAGTCTCCATCTATATCAGGAAGCTTCCATTAATCAAATTTCAGCGCTTTCCTTGGCCATGGCTCTTGAGGAAAGAAGAATACTTTAAAGTTTCACTTTAGTAACATCATATGTAAAACGTATTTACCCCCATTGATGGCCCATCAATATCTACCCCCGTGGTTGAATCCATGAAGTTCTGTTACTCAAAACTATTCAATTCTCCGATAAAATAAATATACAGGAAAGCTATACAGTTATAAATTAAGTTATTTCAAGCTGTTTCACTTTGTTCCCGTCCTTCGTCTCGTAGAAGAACAAGATTTCTTTAACAAAGATTTTACCTCTGAATAAAAATCAACTATGTCAACACATACTTTATTCCTCTCTATTTTGGAATTGACTTGAATATAATTTATGGACCTGCCATCGTACCCCCTGGATAGCTATCGAAATATTGAAAAACGAATGAACCTCCACCCCATAATATCAGAGATTAGACTTTCATTGTAAATTTTAATTGTTCAGACCATTATCTTACCCAGTGGTTCTGAGGAAGAAGATTTATTAATAACAAGCGAACACCTATCCCTATTTTTGATTTTCGTGATTATCTCCCATTTGATGAGGCCTGGTCCTTCATTTGAACAAAAATTGAAGCCTTCACCCAAGGATGATGTGTCCAGTTTGGTTGAATTTTGGCCCAGTGGTCTTTGAGAAGGAAGTCGAAAATGTTGAAAAGTTAACAGACAGAACGGACAGATGACAATAATATAACCGAACTGATTCAGTAACTAAGCTTCATCTAGAACCCTCCTCCCAGTTCAGGTGACGCTAACTACACCTCAATTTTATCCGACTTGTGGGGGCACACATTTTGCCGTGCGAGGGGTTATTTTTGGAGAAACTGGAGTGCCCGCGAAGGGGGGGAAAACCCACGTTGTCCGAAAGTGGGCGACCCACCATGCCCTCTCACATACAACCTACTGCCATGTTACCGAGGATCAACTCGGCGATCTACCAGCAGTGAGAAGCAAGTGCATTAACCCCTAGTGCAGCCTGTACACCAAGAAAGAGAAAAAAAAAAAACTATGTAAAAAACCAACATAGCTGACTAGTTACAGTTTGATGCTCAAAATACTTGCAGAGCTAAACACTCAAACCTGAGTTAACTCGCTTAACTAGGGCTGTGCGGTTGCACCGAAAATTTCGATGCACCGCATGTCACTTGGGTCGTATCGAGGTGCACCGATCCAGAATTCCAAATTTCGATTCGGTTCGTTCCAAGATGTTAGTATCACGTGTAACAACAAAAATGCGCAACGAAATGGTCTGAGGTGTCGGAATACAAGCAATGGAAAGTAGACAAATAATCTACTGTATGTACTTGTAAATTATTGTTGCTTACACGCGGTTTAACACATTAGGAGTTCAACAAGTTCTATCTCTGCGCATCTTATGAGAAAACCACAATATTGAATATCAGTTCAAGTGGACTCTAAATTTTACTAAGCCGACGCAAAGTACAGCGAGTGGACAACTGCAATTTCTGTCTACGTAGACATAAGCTGGATGCAGAATGATTCAATTAGTAACAGACATGGAATGGATTCCAAAATTTGAAAGTGTGATACACTACTACAGACACCTGTGAACCAATCTATTATTTTTTGTAATTCCCCTATATACTCAAGATTTGAATGTGCAATTTTGAATTCGTATGTCAGTGTCGTATTATCACCGAGCAATTTTTGTTTTAACATAAAGTTTTTTGTTTTGTTGAGCCTTTAAATCAAAGTTCATTATTGAAGTATATTTAGATGTTTTCCTCATGGAGTCGAGAGAACAAATTTTTATATCTCGCAATCAGATTCTGATATAAATGAAATGTCGTTAATCGCGTAAACATTTATGAATCGAGAGATCGAATCCTAACTAAGGAATCCGCTTGTAATCGTCCACATGCTCTATCTGCCTTACCTAGAATGCAAGAAGCTATTAGAGAACTCTGTAATTTACAACTTTGTTCTATATATATATATGAGCCAGTATTGACTTTCTGAGCTATATGTTGATGTTGTGTTTGTTTTTGTTTGTTTGTTTTTTTTAGATTATTTTGGTGGGTGATTTTGTTGTGGTTGTTTTTGGGGCGGAGGGGTGATATAAGTATCACCCCTACATTATTACCTGCTCACTAAATTACTAACATCTCTTAACAACAAAATAGACAACTTTGTTCAGTACTGTACACTAGAAAAAAAACATCCCCTATTTCCTCTTGCAGTTCTTCACCCCCCCCCCCCCCCCCCCCCCCCCCCCCGTGTTACACTTGTAAACCGTGCGTCGTGTAGTTTGGTGCAACTTACCATAAATAGCCCGGGTTGATGAGCACAATCGAACACGCAATTCCAAAGTAACACAGGGAGCTCTGATGCCGCTTCTTCAATTATTAATAGTTTTGCCCGAACTTGACAGCTACCTCATCACTATATGTATCATTGTGCTAATTATACCAAGATAACTGACCGCTGTTCTATCATCGAGCATAGATCATTTAATTATACCGCCAGATAGCTTGATTCACTTAAATTAAGATCGGG
>CAJDSM010064086.1:0-17010 GCA_903981925.1 Ostrea lurida | reverse complement strand
TTCGTATACTTTATCGAAGTTCTTTATAGTCCTTAGTTGCTAAAGTTATTCGTGTGTTACCATTCTCTCGTGAATTCTTCTATGATACTCTTCCTCGCGATCTCAGAAAGTTCACGACATACAACACACTCAATCTGATGTTCTGTAAGTATCTATCTTTACTATGCCAGCGTGCTGCCAAAGATAATGTTTGCATTAAAATATAGACATTTTCTACACTCATTCTACGTCAACAATTAGATGTGAGTACTAATTAAAGTCGAACAGCTAACATGCAAAAAAGACTTGTTTTCATACGATCTGCTTCTTGTTCAATTAGCAACGAGTTTATAAACACTAAATAATTTTCACAAGACGATGGGCTCGTATTTGATGAAGATAATCCAAAACAACTGTTTACGATTTAAAAGAAGATAGATTTCGAGGTTATGTTCTGTCTGTTTTACATAACCAACCTGAATGCTCTCACTCCAGGCTTACAAGAAATTTAAGAATCACGATATCGTGCAACAGAGATTCAGAGAAGTATAATAATTATTTATTCTTATTGTTCAGAGTTTCAACGAGTTGACTTTTGAAGAAGAAGACAGAACAGAACTAAATACGTCACTGGTGATGTTATTAGTGTTCCACAGTCCAGTATCCTACAAGTTAACTCGCGTACTTCACTTGCCTCTTCCACAAATCTAGGTAAACAGGAGGCACAATATTTTTGTCATCCTATCAAACCCTTCCACTCCACTGCAAGGACTCTTCTTTGTTTCATCTTCTCATAAAGTTTAAAATCGTTAAAGAGAATGTGACAAAGAACATGTTAGAATCTTAATATATAGATATGTCATTTAATCAACACATTCTTTTTTAAAGTCACTTAATTAAGAATACGCCATAGTATTTGTGATTATAGTTTATATCAGCTTTTATTTTCTTTAATGTTTAGAAGCTCGTGTGTATGTGACGTTAAGCGCCCGCCCCTCTTCCCACTTAATTAACCTTTATATCTACAAACGACTTTAAATAATATCCCCTCCACACAATTAATTTATACTCACTGACCTATATCGATTTTTGTTCTCAGATAGTGTGAACTCTCCGTTATTCTTTAGCTTTAAATTTAAAAAATATGTTTGTTGTGGTTTTCCATCCCGATATTAGATAGGTTCAGGTAGTAATGATCACAAATTTTATAATTTTTTTCTTAACCTCATAAGAAACATATCTTCGTAGACCCTTTTATTTTGGTTCCTCCTTTGTGCGTAGGAGAAGACGGTACTATTATATATATATTATATTCGATTAAGACTATTTTTTTGTCTCATACTGCTTTTTGGGTATGCATATACGGTACAATATAACTAATATAACTTATACTCATATGATGTACTTTTTTCTCTTTAAAAGTGCACATAATACTCGCTATTTATTGTGGTTTTCTTGCTAGTCATATCCGATATAGACAAATATGGAGGCTGTGGTGGGGGTACACCGCACAGAACCTAATAACACTTTATTTCTCATTTGTCCAAGACTATATTTACATTGATCAATGACCTTTTGCAACGGTTCGCAACACTTCGTTAGTAATTTCCACAGCATTGTGCTCTTGCTATCTATATAGCTATATGACTTACATAGTACGTGCAACCTCAAATTGAACATGTGTATATATAAATGCTATGAATTTCTCATAAGAACAAAAGATATAGTTTGTCTTATTCTATACTGCTCTAATTGCCTTGTGGTAGGCCCCTATTTCTTTCTTCGATCGTGTATACATTCCAAATTTTTCTTGTGCATATTGTGTTAATATCCTTTTTTGTGGGTTATTCTATCCTAAGATTATGTTATGTTATATCGGCAACCCAAGCTGAGTATTATGTAAGATTAGGAGATAATGATATTGTTCGGGCATTATTCAATAAATAGCTAATTTCAACACAATTATTGTTTTTGCTGTTTTTTAGCAAAACTTACATCTGCATAAGAACAATCAGGGAGACGTCAAGGTAGAGCTAAGTTTGACTTAGACGAGGTGATGGTCTTCATCGTGATCTCTTTATACTATCGTTTTATTTTCCCACTCTTTGCAGACTCGCTTTGCAGGTAAATTTAAGTTTATCTTTTAAAACTTCCATATGTAGGTATATTTTTTTATTAGTTCCATGAAAATGTTAGTACTAATACTAATACGCTTTTGCTCTATTCTAACAACGAACACGCATCTAACCGGTAAGAATAAGACATCTAGGTATGCCTTCACTGCGGATTTTTTGGTGAGGCAGTTTATTTTTCACGTGAAAGGAGTATTATTTCTCGGTAGATCCGTCCTATCAACTTTACGATTATTTTACTATTGTGATATTACTGAATCTGTATCACTCCCGGTAGGTTTTTGATACTTTCCAGTGTCCTTGTATGTCTTACAGTTGCGAACAACCTCTAGTGCGGGTGGTTTTGAAGATATCTTTACAAATCTTTTGGGAGTTAAAACGGAAAATATTTGCATTGTGGCATATCATCTCCTACGTATACGACCGAATCAGTTCAATACTACCATTTCAATCAATTTACAATGGTGATGCGACTGGCCGTCCTTGTCTCGAGAAGAGTACTATTGGTCCTGTCGAACCGCTTTACGATCTCCGATATTTTGTTTTCTACCATCAACTTTGCGTTTTTTCCCTCTTCCTTCATACTAGTGAATAGTGCATTGGTGTGTTTTCCTGCAAAATATTTTTAATGGCTCTCTCATTTTTTTTCTACATATACTCTCTCTGTATACAAATGTTTTCGTGTTGTCCTCACTATCGCTTTTGGGGGGGGGTAGTGGTGTTAGTATCGTCCCAAAATTTACTTGCAGTCTATCCACTTACATTTGTACACTGTAGTTTGCTACCATACGTAAAAATGAAATACACAATTATACATGTTCAGCTCATATAAAACTTAATCACGAATACTATTCCACGTTGCATACGTTTATTCATTATCGCCATGGGGGACTTTGCGTTTTCTTGGAGCCGAAATTTATTTTTATCTTATTTTTAACGAGTTAGAGTATAATGCACCCATTTAAATTGCTACTGTAGTCATTCGATCTTTGATTGTATTTCATGCAATAACCCAAATTGTCAATCCATTCTCTTTATCGACAATTGTGTTGGTCTGAAGCGGCTCCGCTTTTTTTTGTCCGATGTTGATATGATTATAGAACTTTACCATATCTTATATCATTTTCTTCAACCCTCCTCCCCTTATGCTACAATTTCTGATAACCTAAATGTAAATTCAATTCATTTACTAATATTTTAAACTATGATTTTATTAATAATCTAGTTTTGATCCGATATGCACCTTTCTTCGATCAGTCGCTGCTTTTTCTATGTCTATGATATCCATCCGTAATTTTAGAAGCTGTGCTCCTCTAGCTCCGATGCGCGGCGAGGTATTACTTATAGCCTTTGTGAAAATAAATTCTCAAAATATTTCTGATAATAATATGTGTTTGACGTTAATATGCATGAATAAAGATTTTCCGGTTCTGTCGCACAGAATATGAATAAATAAATATTATCCACATTGGCAAACTACAAATAACAGTTTTCATGTTAACAATGTTCCTGTTTGGTCGTGATAAGCCGCAACCCATAAACAACACATTTTAATTATTAGCTCTTTTATATCCCTACCATGAGCTCTTTCATCAGCTTGTTATCGTATGTGTGTGTGTTAGTTTATTTGGCCTGTAGTGGTGTTGTACTATTAATTTCCAGACTCAAAACACTCTCTCAGAAAGATTCATCAAAATGCATTTCATGCTTATTTAACATAGTACTTGGTAGAGCATCTTAGTGTGATAGCTATTTCTCCTAACAACTTATAGTGGAAATCTGATAGTTTGTGATGGTTAAAACATGGGAATATGAGCTATCCACAACTCGACATTCGTTCCATGCCAATATACAATAATCCGATTATTCATGGTTAACCACTTCCTCCACATGTACTTTAGTTCTTCTGTAGGGGGTTAAACATATTTGACTTATGCTATATACTATCCTGAAGAGACGGAATCCCTGTCAATCGAAACTTTGTGACTTTCATCGTCTTGACTTGGCGAAAGTTACCTGTTCGTTCTTCATTCTATTTAGAAGCGATGCTCCATATGTCAATCCGGTCCAGTTTGAACTCTTACTATCTCGTGCTGATCTACCTAGACTGTGGTTGTCTGACTTCTCTTGTATCCCATTATACTATTTGTCCCTGACCAAATAACTGCTTCATTTGTCCCCTACGACCGACCCGGACTCGTACAGAACTATGTTTTGCACGCAGCAAACAGGGGCGAGCTACACGCCGAAGCCCGACACTCGCCGACTGATAACAGCCTTTTTCATCACATATAACCTCCACTTGTTGGTTGTCGTCACAAATGCACGAAGGCTAGTTCGTGCACTCCGTTGGTATAGGAACACGATTTGCCCGTAATACGTCACCTGGACAGAATACAAACGGTCATGACGCTACGAACCCCTCTAGTATGCTCCTATACCGTGTTTCATTCTAGACGTTGAGATTTCCCTGAGTTGGATAGGCTCCATTTTCCAATAGCTGCAATTTAAAACTGAGAATCAATGTCTCTTTCGGATATGACCTTCCAAACCGGATTCGACCTTGTGATGCATCTCAGGTCAGTTAGTCAATCTCTACGATACCCATCACTGGCTACGCAATCCACTGAGCCTAACGCATACGTTAATTCATTTACGTGGTTACTTCACCTTAAGTCTGCGCCGTCACAAACATGATGTCAAATTTCTAACAGAACGTATTAAAACAAAGCTCCTAATTCGTCCTCATACCCTCTTTATCTCATTGATACACTCTCGCTCGACAAAAGCACAAAAACAGTACACTCTTATCTTCGACCCACCATCTTCTACTCGTTTTATAGTAAATATGTCTGTTTTTGGACTCAATTTACTCGCTTTGTGTGTAATTGATCTCCGCCAATTATCTATTGTACACAAATCTGTGAGCGCGCTAGCATGTGCCTGTTTTTCTTAAAACTTGACATTTAAAAGCAAACTCAGTAGCACCAGAGGTATTAGTTGTCGTTCAACTCGTAAGATCTCCTGACCAAAACAACCAAATGGAAGCAACGGGATCTGCGCGTAACCTAACGATACACACAGATGGTAGGATCCAACATCCTGTTGGAGGAGACGTATTACCCTGTCTTGTACTCCGGGAGTCCCACGACAATAATCTAGCCCTTTGCTTTGCTACAGAGTGGCTGGCGATATAGTATCTAGTATTCCGTATCAAGGTTATTGTTTAAGCAAAAGACAGGAAGAAATGCTAAATTAAAGATAAAAACAAAAAAATAGGAACAAAAATATGATCATGAACGTGTCAGACCAGCATTATCAATGTCAGTATGTACTGCAGATACGTGATTCGAGTTTTATAACGACCATGAATTTTTAAAAATGTTGACTGTAAACGTGACTGTTGATACCCTGCGAGACGGCGACCTTGTATGAAAGTAGCTTACCTCTAGATTAAGAAAACTGATCATTGACGCCAGAACAGCTCTCACCATTGTGTATCGAAATCAAGCTTTGAGAGACAATATATTACACTGTATGCAGTGATATTGGAAATTAAGGAAGTTGACGATATGAGAGGCAAGAGATCGTCCCCGGTTCTGTGTAAACAGATTGAGTGCCATAAATTTGGCCGTCCTAATCCACTAGGATATATTTCAATCGATCATTGTGAGAAAATATTATTACCAATGTTAGACAACGTCGTTTGATCTACTTGTTCGTTATAAATGGTCTCGCTATCTCTGTATAATTTCTCTTATTCTCATAATTGTTAGAGGAGCTTTATGAAAAGATTCTCCATCTGTAGATATAGTAAAAAAATACATAAAATTCAAACTAAGAAAATAAAATATAAATCACATCACTAACAAAGGAGCAACAATTTGACTGTGTCCCATTAATTTCTCCTCGACTGTTGCGAACACCTGTCGAAGCATGTTGACATAGATAATGTCATAGTAGAGGAATCGAGCATTTATTATATGGTCAATTTCAGCGCCCTTACTTGGCGCTAGTAATCGGAGTGTTATTCCCTGTTCGTGATCGAGAGTTATAGTGGAAAAATCCGCTTATTCTTTCTTCTCGTAAAGAGCTCAACCACATGAGATGGTCTTTCACATGTGACCCTCAAAAACAATCATTGTGTCACAGTCAAGTGGCATATAGTTACTCTGCTTATGGTTCCTCGGTGGAATCGCTCGACATGGATAATTATTGGATTGTGTACCTGTTACGCGAATTGTCGAAGCTCATTCTTCTCCCTAATTTATGTCTGGATTTGCATTCAACCTCTCGGCCCGTTCTAGTCATCTTAATATAATACCTATGGTACATTTTGCCGCTTCGCTTTCTTATAACAATGATTTGAATTTGTTATACTAACTCTGCTTATCTATACTTTTTCTCATTTGCTTTAAACCGTTGTTTGTAATCCCAACATATAAAACCAGCACCTAAATTCTCTTCCGTTCATAACATAACTTCATGTTCGCATTTCTCCTACTGTATAGTGAAAGTTCCTTCATCAGTCTGTTTTTTACCTCACATTGTTATACAGTATTCTCTACACAATACGGCACCTATATAAAGACCATCGGCAACTCTTCATTTGGAATGTAAAATATTGTTTCAATGGGAGTAATATTTAACGGAAATGCCTGTACATCGTTTCTTTGGGTATTTTCATACCAAGACGGTAGAAAGTAATGCTATATTATGGCTATGTACAGAGTTAATTCATTGTCAACATAACATTTTTCGAAGCGAGCGACAATGGGGTGACCTTAACGACCGGTGCCATTCATTTTAATTTGCTTAGATTCTGGCCGAAGTGAATGTAAAATTTCTCCAGAGCTCTCAGTCTGAATTCATGACGGCTACTGCCCGTGATGCCATCCTTTATAAGCTCAGTCCTAGCTGAGCCAATATCTCAGCATATTGTATCTGCCAAGCGCCTCACTGCGCGTGCCCTATATTGTGCTCTACTGGCAGTGGTTGATGGTCCCATTCAATGGTGTGCATACGTTAAACATAATCAACGTCCATCCTCAGCGCATGATACTTTCGGCTCCCAGTGAAACCATATACATACACTACACTGAGAGAATACACTTTATCTTCCAAACTAGTTTTCTGATGACATGTGCCTTCTCTGTTAACATAATCATAGTGCGATTTAACTATTCCATCTGCGCGACTTATACTATATGATCTGGATTCTTCCGATGGAATAACGCCACATTTAAAGCTGCTTTATCCATTTATAAAGGTAAGCGTTTACGTATACCTGTCAATTATAGTCATTCTAGTAGTACCTTGCATGCTATTGATCCATTGTGCAGTTTCATATCTAGATAATATTGCTGTATAAAATCGCTACACAGGCCTGCCAAGACATCACTAATCTAGTTACATATATAATGTTATCTTGATGTTGCCCCTGAGCGTCAGATAATTCTAGTTAATCAATGTCTCGATGAACCTAATTGCCATCCGATTGCATGTTGCTCGAACCAGTCTACTCATTCTGTTACTTCATTCCATGAGTGTGCTATTTCTGCGCTTTCTTATAAATATCATAGATTTGTAATTTAACAGGAATAACTCTTCCAAAATTCACATCAGCTAGTCAAGTATCATAGTGCAAACTAAGTGTGTTTCAACGTTCTAAAATGAGACCGTATCACACTTTAACAAACGCGTCTGTAACAGTCCAAAATGTAGTGTGATGTAGGAGAATGATAGTACGCACTATATTAAGTTTTCCAAACTTACCAAATTTTAAAAACGAACACGTAGACCGACTCCAGTTTTAAGGACTAATAACCTTTCATTTTATAACAAGAAAAAAAACTCTGTGCATCTCATTTGTTTAAAATCTGATTGATCTGTTATCCTCGCGACTTTGGTAATCTTAGATAATTTTTGAGGGGCTTAGCTAGATTCTGTTTCTGCTCGCAAGACATATCCTAGTTTTATGAACGCGAGAGACTACTCTCAGTCATATCGTGCTCTTGATATCTAGATTTGATTAGATTTCTAGCAGCACTAGACGTCTACCTTGTTATTTGACCGTGAACGTAACTACATATCATACCATAAATGTGTTTAGAATGGAGGCGTTCAATGACCAGAGTGATAACATATGCCAGAAACAACTGGTCTTAACTTATCTTAAAGAAATCTTTACGAATTTGACTTGGAGACACTAATATATATTTGTCGCCCCAAAAATTGTATATGTAGACTATGAATTGTCTTCTTAGACTTGCAAAAATGGCACTTTACTCCTTATCTCCCACGAAACTCTGTTGATAACTTGACAAATTTTACTGTTAGGCTTAGTCCTTACGACCTTACATATCTTTTCGAACTCAATCTGTTGTTCGAGAAAACTATGTCAACATTGGACGCTATAGCAGACGCGCTACCCTAAGTATGGTCATATTCATGTCGCACTTTTACGATTGGCTCATTTCTTTACCCTTTATGAACGCGTGGTAACTATAATGTGGTGAAGCATATAGCTTGATAGGTAATATCTTCTTCTCGTCGCTCTCTCAATGTGTGTGACGACGAATTCATTTCTACTCTTTGTTCCATTGTTTCCCTAATGCTATTTATAATGCGCACGATTGATCAAATTTGTATCAAAATGTATATGGTAGGTATGTTTATCTTATAACCTATCTCTCAGATCAATTAGCGCAAGAATACTCCTTAGACTCCTCGTTTTATACTTAGAGCACATCCCATTTTATATTTGGAAAGATCTTTTATATCTTATAATAGTACATTCTGTATGCCACATATGGCATATTTCTATAGGCCGACGTGGCCATCGTCTGTGTGTTTTGTATATTATGCCTAATTTTCAAGTTTAGACAGTACTCGCACAATCCTATAACGGTAGTCTTACACATGGCCGACCCTTATATTTAACATCATTTTTATTCTCTTAGCTTGGTCGCACTTAACTCTCTACTATAATATGCTATTTTTCTTTTGCAATGCCAATTATGCCAATTTGACACTACCTACCATATATCTACATGCTCTTCTTTGCCAATGCATGCCACAAAAAAAGGCGACAATCAAATCTCACAATTGAGAAAAATCTTCTATCAAAAAAATTAAAAGCTATTGCAAAACATCAATCAAAATCCATCTAACTAATGCAATGACTACTTATCCCAGATGTTGTTCAAAATTCTTTCTTCTAAACTTAGAACGGCGAAGTTCTACGACAAAGACCGTAACTTTATATAAGCGATTCTCCTTAAAGACGTGTTATTAAATCCAATAGTCATCAAGTTTCCTTGTGTGTATAGCCGAACGATGTAAAAGCCCGAACTCACCAGTATCTCCTCTCTTATTACACAATGATTTACCTCTGTTCCCATCCTTCTCTCTTTTCTCTTAATGTACGTTTTATTTTCTGCACAAAGCGACGTTAATTCAAATTGCAGCATCGATGGATTCGTTTGTTTCTCTTCCATTTATCTTTCGTGCACGCATCCTCAGCTCCAAATCAGTACAATGTTTCGTTAAGAATAGAGAATAAGAATAGGTTCGCTTGTTATACGAGTGTAAAAGCTAATGCAAATCTTAGGATATGTTCGCACCTCGTTGTGCATACAACTCACTAACATATCATTTTCTAAGATCCTGAGCATGCACTCGCCATATTTACTATTGACATATAAAAAGTGAAGAAATACAATGAATAATCTTTATACATAGCTCCACTATTAATCTCAATCTATACTGACTATAAGGCTCATTTAGATATTCTAGCAAATGTGGGTAACTTATACGAACACCACATGCGTTTTCTGTACATGGTGTTGACAAAATACTGAGAAAAATGGTCTAAATTATGAGAGAAAGCACAATTTCTAAGAATGAATAAGTTTCCTTGTGTGATGTTATTCTCAGGCCTTTTAAGTTATTACTACCCATTTTTGCGGGAAATCTTGGCAACTTCTTAAACCCATTTGCTCACGATTTTCATGGTAAATTAATTGCTTAATATCTCTCTTTCATGTTGTTGTTGGAAGTATGTAAATCTTTATTTACATAGAAGAAATCTGAAGAGCATGCTTGGTATTTGGTATGCACCATTTTCGTCATTATAAATGGGTTTAGATATCTTAAAGTTAGTCATACATTACAAATTTTTTTTCTTATTTGAAAGTGTGTCTCTTCATATTTCGTTATTTTTTTTCTCAGCTGTTTGTACCAGCATGCACACACTGTAATAGTTTGTTATATTCCCAACAGTAAATAATTCTATCCGCTATTATGTTCATTATTTCTCTTTCTCATCCTTATGTAATATAAGAAGTATTGATTTCTTTCACTTCTTCTATGTTTCATGTATTAGTTGGCTTATCATGCTCAGGAGCTGCAGTGATTAGCGTAGTTTGACAAACACAGGGCGAATTATCGTTAGATTGCTTCTTTTTCATTCTTACGAGCATTCTTGTTCTATCTTCAACCCAATCGTTTATTTATCTTGACGCCATGCAGTCAGATATTGTTCAAATACACATCCTCTCGCTATATTTATTCACAAAGCTCCAGTTCGTTCATGACCGATATTTCATTTATAGCGGGACATTAAAGATGACTTCAAATAATATTGGACGAGTAATCTTGTGTACAGCAACGAAACTGGAGAGTGTCTGTATTAATCATTCGGCGGGTACTCACAGGACCTCTCCGGTACACTATACTACAGAAATTAAGAGTTATATATTTCATTTAGTTACTATTCGCTAGCAATTCGCTGTCTCAATTTGAGATATAGAGTATTTGGTTATATCTGTTATTGTAGATTTTGCATGTACTCCTGGTTGATTGCATTACTAATTTTACATTTGATGCTCATATTTAACTTTCTTATGCATTTGTGACCTTTTTCTGTCTCATGTACTGGTAAAGCATGCATTAGTATTGTCAATTGCATATGCTCTGCATTGCCTACTAAATAAATGATTTAGATATAGTTAGTACGTAAGTAAGTAAGAATAATTCACATTTATATAGTGTGGTGTAGATCATTTTATTCCAAGCAACCATTCTCTCGCTCAAGTCTTCACGTATCATTTGTAATTACATATTACATAACTAACCTAACACTGAGCCGTACGGCTCTAATTTAGAAATAGATTGCCTCATCTGGAATACACCTGTGGCTACAAATATGACTATAGTATAAGTTCTTTATATCTATGGATTGTCTAGATAAACGAGGAGTACAGAAGGTTAGTGTTGTCTAAGGTGCTCTGTGAAGTGATTGTTACATCTTCCCTTAACCGTACGCAGACCATATATTCTCTAATGAATTTTACTCATACTCCAGTGTTTTTCATACTTGTATACATGGGCAATTAGTAAAAATGGAACTTCGGTCTTCACCACAATTATGAACACAAAGGCATATCTTCAATCAATAGTCCCTATAATCTTACATTCTCATATTATCTGTAAGTAACAATACGCACCTAGGTTGCGAGCTTAATAGAACATAAGTGTTGGCATATCCAATCGTTACATGATTCTTTCTACCAAGGGGCTTGGTATTATAACAACTCTAACCTGATTTTCAGTACGTATTTTATGGCTACCTTGAGGTAGAGTTATTTCTTCGATATCTCTCTCTCTGCTCGTGTATATATTTCATATAAGCTCGCTCCTTGATTTTTGCTCTGCTAGAGACATTCATGCTCTATTAACAATTCTTTGTGCGTCAATCATTTTCCATTCCAATTTTGCTAAAATTTCTTTTTTTTACTCATGACCACTAGTATGTTTACATCCAATGTTTATATCTCATTTCAACAACTCTAGTAATTTCGCTTCACGTACACTAGATCTATCTTTGTCCCTTATTTACATTCTATGTTTTATTATATCTCCGACATATGACGGTACATCTCTGTGTCTCATCACTAATTGCATTATTGCGGCCACACGATGTATCTACAAATATTATCTAGATATACATCTCAGTAAACACAGACTCTCCTTACCTGCAACTGCAGTTTTTTCTCTGTTATGAATTGGCACGGCTTCCTATATATTACTCAGCCATACACTTGTGCAGTCGGTTATCGTGTCCGATTTTTCTCTGGCCTAATTGGAAATCTCAAAGGCTGCTCTAACATTCTCTAGTTCAATCAGTTGACTGTGCAGTATGACAACGTTTGTCCTGAACGTTTAATGCCTCTTATCGTTTTCGAACGTAACGATAAATACTTTAAATAAGTTTCATAATGTGCTATTGGAAACTTTTATATGTTTTCCTTCATTTCAATTGATTGGATAGGAAGCCACTATTCCATTCATGTCAATTGGTTAAACAAATTGCAAAGAACATGGATCTGACTAAACCTATGCATGGATGCATGTCAACGTTACAACAGATTGTTCAACTGGTTGTCAGGATCATCGATGTCAACATATGTTGTTATGAATATGCTTGTCGTGTTTCTTGTGTGTTTAAAATACATATATATTCCTTTATTTTTATGTCGATTTGTAAATTGACAATAGTGATTGTTTGTTCTATCTCAGCAAATTTAATGACTGTATTAAAGTTTACCTCATTAAATTGTAGCAGTTAATTAAAATGCTATTCATGATACTATATCCAAATACTATGATCGTACTGTGTTGGACATTAAAACTATCCCAGCTACTACATAGTAGATTACCAAGCGAGAAGTCAAAAAATTAGAGCTTTAGAAATGATTGTATCCCTTGTGTATGTCTTCATTATTTTGGCATGCTGAACCGGAAAGCACTACTGCTGAGTCGAGGTCAAGCAATGGTTTGCTTTGATTAATTGATTTAGACAGTATGACACGTCATATGGGAGACCGTCGCCTTGCTAGTTTGAAGTCTGCAATTTAGGCAGTGCGGTCGGCCTGATGCGAAATATGGTTTTAACGTTTTGGCTCATGCTGAGAATTTGGCTTAAGTGTATTCCTCACGCAGTCCTTATATCAGGTCTGGTGAAAATAGTTCAATTCGGCTCTTAGATCTTCTGGTCAATTATAGATGTGGCATTCTTGTGTCACAATATCTCTCGCTTCGAGTTCCTGTTGTATTTACGAATGAACTATCTGATATCATATCACAATGTATTGCATTCTCCTTCATAGAAGTACGCTCAAGCTCATTAAAGAATCCATATAGTTAACATGTCACAGCATTTTTCTCTATATCAAATTATTTGAGTCCCACTTTGTATCATATAATATTTTATCCTTCCGAAAATTTAGAGTCTGCACATAGTTCTTTTAATTTATACCGGTAATGTGGTATAAGTGCGTGTAATACTCAAGTAGAACTAAAAAGACTATAAGGAAACTCTTTCTTACTACTCAGCTCGACATGAAGATTTTTGACCGGATAAGAATTTGCTTGGTCTATCTTTGGGATTTACAATCTCCTTGCCGGTCGTGCGAAGAATGAATTCAGAATAGTGATTAGAGAGTTAAGTTTTAACATCCTAATCCTACCTTTATATTCGAAGCGGTAGCGGAAGGCAATGTCAATAGGTTCCATCTTAAATGCTGACCGCGGCCGAAGTTGAATTACAATCTTAACTGATGAGTTTGAGGACTCGTCCGAGACTCGGTGAAGGTACAAATACTCAATATCCCTTCGCTATCGACTAGTCACTTAACTTTTTTCATCATGCTGTAGCCGTTCTCAAACCTTGGTCAGTATAATTGTCATACGGTATATGCTATCGCGGCACACACGCTGTGACCGTACCTTGTTTTTTTTCGAGTCTCATCTGACGATCCACTATGTATCTCTACCGTAATAGCCAAGGTAACCTATTATTCTTAACGATCCACGGATTCACTCGCTCTACGCAATAGTCTGATTACATTTATATCAATGCTCTTATATTCCTCTTGCATTTTCTTTGTGAAATATTCGTACTAGGCTGTTTTCAATCTAGCTGAATTGATATTTTTATCACTGAGACAACAATTCTGCTCCTTTTTGATTAAGCTGATCTGATTTTATTTTTTTTCTATATTTATTTTTTGATTTTTGTGTTTTTATTTTATCTGTATTGCTTACGATGCGAGACTTTTTCAAAGAGACTCCTACTTGAGTGTGATAATTCTACTCCACGGTACCTTTTTTCGACATGTAACTCAACGATCTCTTTAACTATTGTTTTTTAATATAATTTCATTCCACATGTCCGATTGATATCCCAGTGATAGCGCAAATTAGCACTCAACTTACACCCACGGACGATTCTGCTCTCTCAACTTCCTTAACTTCCATCATCAGTTGTTACGTTGGTATATTGATCTTCTTGATTATTTGATTTTATTCTGAGTGCTTGCTGGTCTGATGGTTTTTTAACGTGGATCGGTTACTTAATACATCCGTTCCAGCTTTGTATATCACAAGTCGGTTAAAGTCAACATTTTAAATTCTATCTGTCGTTATAAATTACCCTCTAGTTTGCCAGGTTTATCCATGACATTGAGTCAACTGCTGTTGATACATTGTACATTAGATTTGATGGTGATCCATACTTTGTCTACGGATTTCCATTCACCTGACGCAGACTATCGGCTCACAGTTTTGCGTGTGAACGCAGTCGAGGGGTCTAATAGTACTACTTAGGGCGTTGTGTACTTACTGATTTGTATCGTGTTACTTGCCCACCCTTTTATTTGTATTTTCGTCTAGAATATTATCTTAAATCGCTTCATAACTTACTGTGTTCGCTCTTTATCCTTTTCATGCATTAACAAATTAACTCTAGGGTACGCGTCTGATCGATTGCATTATAATTTGTCGACGTTAGACGTCCTTACGATAATGTAGCTTACTCTAAAAATTTTACATAGCGAAATCGATGTTAGTTGTTGAAGAAAGTGTCATTTTTTTTGTGTTGTAGGATATTGTTCTTGAAATGGGTTTGGTTGGGATTAGATGCGTTGTTTAGTCTGTCATAGAATTTTCCATCATTTTGCTACGCCATTCTTACATTGAGTGTCATAACACTAATAATATATTGCTTAGCGCTCTATGATGTGTGCGTAGCTGGTGGGTTCTTCGCGTCCGAATCTCTGTCATCCCAGACATCCGTATGACAGGTCTATCCGAAAGACCAGTGATTCTCGCTTCTAAATATCGAGCTTTGGGAAAGAGCAATCACAACCTATTTTCACGTCTTAGAATGACACGGCCATGGCACTAGCAGGGGTCGAACTCATGACCTTCCAGTTACGTATACGAAGCAAACGTCGTTCTCACCACTGAGCTGGCCCCTGGTCATTTTGACACAACCATGACCAACGGTTTTATATGTGATGAAAGGCTGTGTTCAGCGGCTACTGTTGAGGCTATGTCATGTACCTCGACGGTCGGGTCATTGTCACAGGGAGAAATGAATGAGTTTTGTCAGGGGAACATAATTTTCTTAATGGGAGTCAAGAAAGTCAGAGACTCGCTTGGTAATCACGAGATAGTACATTCAAACTCCGTGACCGCGATTGACATAAGCCATGCTTTAAAATAGTTGTAGTACTGTACATGTAACTTTCGCCAAGCAGAAATGAAAGTCACAAGTTTTCTTGCAGGGGTTCCTCTCATTCATGATTGGATTAGCATAAGTCAATAGTTTCAACCCATTATTACGAGAACCTCAAAGTACCTGTGGAAGTACGGTGTAACATGATAATGGATATTAGTATACATGGCATCTCGTTTTGAAGCTCATCTCCACTGTTTTTCACCATCAAACTCAGAATATTCACTATAAGTTTTGAAAATATCATCCTAGTGTCACGCTTTGTTAAATAGCTTGAAATGCATTTTGATGATCCTTCTAACAAATGTTTTGTTAAAAGATCAATATGTACATTGTAGCAACTTTACCAGGGCAATTATGGAAAGAAATTACCATAAGCGGATTAAGGCCATCGGTACGGGAATTAAGGCCTAAATTAAAATTTTGTTTTGGTTTGCGGTTTTCCCGATCCCGACCCAGTAAATTTCGTTCCGACTGTAAAATCTCTTTGATTTGGTATTTTACCATGTGATATTTTTTTATATCTTCATAAATCTGTTCTGCGGACCGAGCCGAAAATCTTATTTCTTGCATTTACGCCTCAAAATCATTTTTATTCAAAATTTGATTTTTTTTCCAATAATGACTGATAAGTACTCCTTCCGCACGCTAGCTCGAGGCTGAGATCACTTCCAAATACGCGCATGTGTACATATACAATCGTCAGCAGACTTATAATAAACGTTGCCTATCATCAAAAAGTATTCATTTTAATTAAAATGCAGGTTTCAAAAGTAATTGAATTGAATTTACATTTAGGTACGACAATTGTTAGCATCACAGGGGGAGGAGGTTGAAGGAAATTCGGTAAAGATATGGAAAGTTTCATTATATCTTTACCGGACAAAAAAAACCATGCCTTCGACCCAACACATACTTGTCCGAACTACAGATGATATGATGAGAACTCGCGTTATAATTAAAACCAGATCAAGTCGCTGCACTTTCGTGCACTTTAAGATGCATTATATCAATCTCACTGGTTATAGAAATAAGATTACGCCAGAAATAAATATTGTGCCTCCATGGAAAACGCATCATCACCATGGCCGAGTTAATGATCAAACGGTCAGTTGAAAGATTTGTATAATTTATGACATAATCATGGTTATTTTCATTTTATTCGGTTTTGTTAGCCCAAACTACATGTACATGTTATGTGGATATTCAGATTTGTGTGGACGATACTAACCACCCCCCCCCCCCCCAACGATAGTGGAACAACAGAACCATTTCTTTAACGAGAGAGGAGAGAGGAGGAGAGAGAATACTTCTCTC
>CAJDSM010064075.1:10226-22327 GCA_903981925.1 Ostrea lurida | reverse complement strand
TCCATACTTCACAGTTATGTGATCTATCGTTATGAATATTGAGCGCTCGCCAAGAACGTTTATCAGTCCATAACCCTGCATTAAATTTATTGATTCCTTACATGGTATCTTTCATAAATTATTCTTAGCTTTATAATCACAGTAAGTTTATTAATGTAATTAGTAGTACATTTCAGTTTGTAAATTAATCTTCTTCCCTTTAAACTAACTATGATTTAATATGTTTACAGGTTTCTAGTTCAAGTTGAAAGTCGGCCAGTGAGCTGCACTATCTGTAAGAATATAATCATATTGAAATCCGTTATGTGGGGGTGTAATCACTATAAATTTTAAATAGATATCTAAATAGACTTCTTTTGTTGGCCGTCTCTTGGCCTGCCTGGACAGCCTTGTGGGTCAGCTACAATCGTTGATTCGATCCTCCCTCACTATTTCAGTGTGGCATCATCTGAAACTTTATTGGTCAAAAAAAGGACTCGCTTGTGGCAATAGGTATCACTGGCAGCACGACATCCTGGTTTTGATACGTTATTCCTGGGTCATTAATCATACCGCATACTGTAAAGAATATTATGTATTTTTCATCATTTCTTTTCTGCTGTTCCATGATAATATGTTTTAGAACTTTCGTGTTACATATTTAAATTAATTTGGTCTTCTTTGAAGCTTTGATTAATTAAATGTTTGATATGATAAAGGTACGTACTAGGAAAGTGAATGTGTGATGGCCATTCTTCTTTTTAGTGATTTATACTAAATATACAGGATTGGCAACAGGTCAAGGGCTATAATCAAAAACTATTAAAAGACATCAGACTCTTATCTTAACGGCGTTACGAGGCCAATTAAGTCTGGCTCTGAGAGCGATAGTTGAGATGTCCATGTCTAAGCGGATGGACTGTATTACTTGTAGAAGAAATTAAATGGTTGAGCATAGTGCTCTGTATCTACTCGCTACCCATACATCTTCTCAGTCCGGGTCTGGATAAATTTGGCAGAACAGAAAAAGGTACAGGTGAGTCTTTGGGAACATCTTGATCAAGACCCTGTAACAAGCCAATGTACATTGACTAAGCTGTTCGCATATATAATCATCACTTTATGACATGTAGAAAAATCTTCTGAAATAGTTAGTATGATTGTGATTATGTGTGTACGTGTATAATAGTGAATTGTTAATTACATGTACAATCCTTTATTTTCCATATGAGGGGACATTGGATCTCTTTGTATATACTGTCAATACAGTTGGAGAACCCGTACTCTGGTACTCTTCTTCGTGTGCAACATCTAATGCCCAGAATACAACCCACAATGCGTATGTCAAACAGTGATATCTCGATACAATAACCCATGTGCGATGGTCAAACACTTGGATTATCAAATACCATGGGTTCTAACTGTCTAATACACGGATGTCTCACGGTACATAACCTATGCAAGTTAGATTAATTTAGCCAGCGGCTCCGCCTTTGTTCGTTACCCTGCCACCGTGGCACCCCGCGAATTCGATCCAAATAAAGTTAGCTGACATTATTGACATTATGTCAGACTGATGAAGTATGAAACAAGCTCCTGCAACATTCTGTATTGTCGTCCCACTCCAAAATTTATTTCTCTACTTAGGATTCTGGGTTAAGAATACAAAAAATTGTATGGATTGAATACTATATATTGTCAATTATATTTTTAGATTTCAAAATTAAGAGCTCTGGATCTGAAAAAGATTGAAAACTCCTTACGTTAATAACGAGCTCCAACAGGGCAACATCGCAGTGAGTCCAATTCAAGTCAATTTTGACACTTTATTACTCGTTGAGACGCACCAAGCTGAATTTGACACTAGCAAATTAATCAATCGGACTTCGATAATATTGTGTCATTTCAGCCATTTATATCAAGTATGTCGTGTTTAAGTTTTCATGTTTATGTCGATTGGAAGCGGCATTTACGTCTTGAACTATTAGTAAAATTTAGTATTGAAATGGAACCAGAAATACGTGGTCTCAGACAGCATTCTCAGCAGCGACTAATCTATATCTTAGAGCAGTATGATCACCAATTAGTATGGAGTCTCACTTTACTCCATCAATATTCCAATTAATGCCAATTCCAATTTAACATCAAGGGCAACACACTGTTATACGCAAATATTTTTGTATCGCACGTCCACGTAGTAATCGCAAGCCGAAGTAAAACCAAATACCCAAAATAAATCACGGGCCGACCGTCTGCAAAACAACTAAGTTTAAACCTTGAATGGAGCAAAAAACAAAAAAAAAAAAAACCTAATCCAGACCAAAACTTGAGACCAACGTTTGGAGACAATGCAGCTTGTCCGCAAACAACACTAGACAGAATAAACACGTGCCCATGACTAACACCTACGCGATGGGAAATTGACCAACCCAGCCTATGAGAACGAATGCTTAGGAACATATGTACGTGTTTGTGAACGGTTATTGTTTATTTTTTAAAATAGTATGTTTATGCATTAATTAGAAATGAATATAAATTCTGGCATTTTCTCCATAAAAGCCACAAAGATTGATGAAGTTCCGACTGTGAGTTTTAAAAAATTATTTCCGTAAATAAGGACGACTGTATAAACTGATTTTATATAATTTATGTAAAACTCAATTATCACGTACTGTGCCTTTTATTATTATCTAGTTACTTTAGTGCAAACCAATTATGATAAGTATAGCAATTTTAGTTGAAATACAATTAATGGTCACATATTTCAGCATAATATTTTATTAAAGTGGCAACTCCAAATAATATCTTACACAGAGTGCAAGATTAGTGAGGTTATTGCAATTATTTTAAATAATGAATCGCACAGTTTTAAAATAGAGTATTACAAATGATTGTGAATGATGAGGCATAAAACTTTATTCTATGATCATCACATTTGATATGTTGCAAAGAAATTAATCATTCTGTACGTATATGATATGTACATATAGTATATGTAGTTGCTATTAAATAAAGAATATAAATTAATCATGTAATGTCTGTTTTATTTATAGTGAAGGTATATATGTTGCGTCGTTATCGCAAAAGTGGGACATGGTCTCAAAAACTTCTCGGCTAATCCAGTCTGACCAATGGCATTAAGGCTTGAAGCGTGCTCCTTCGATAACGGACTTGCTATTTGCAAATTTGTATCGCTCACTGAGTGATGCTCAATACATTATTCAAACACTGATATCTCATAATACCATGGCTATGTCAACACTGATATTCTCAATACCATGGCTATGTCAAACACTGATTCTCAATACCATGGCTATGTCAAAACACTGATATCTCAAATACCATGGCTATGTCACAGTGATTTGGAAGTCCCAGCCACGTATAACCTAAGTATTTATACCCTTGATGTCTTGAATCCACAGATTAGTTTTTTCTCAGTCCCACCGAGTTCCAGATATGAGGTTCAACAGTATGTGTGTGTGTTATGTATCTACCTTTTTATCAAATTTCAGCCATGATATATATCCTTTAGAATCAACAAACTGCAGTCCAAAATACCAAGTTTCCCGTAGTCCTATAGTACGACAGACTAGTTCAAACAGATCTTTTCCAGTGGCCTTGTGCTAAAAAGTACAGAATGCAAATAAAACATTAATTCCAGATTTGAGATAAACAAACATATATAATACATAACTAGAATCAAAGCAAAGTGCATGTACATATACCAGGGTTACACATGTGGATGTTCCAAAAACCAAGGTGGGGCATATCCCCTGTAATAAGTGTCTGCATGCTTTTTCTACAAAGTAGTGACCTTGACCAAAATCAATCAGGGTTCCTCCTCTGAGTCTCCTGACAAGAAAGCTACAGGTGAAGTATGAAATCAATGGAGCAAAACATATGGTCAGTCAACATGTTTTTTCTAAAAAGTCCCATAGTGATCTTGTTTTTTCTTTTTTTGTTTTTACCCAAAATCAATAATATTAACACTGCAAACATAAAATAAACTGTGTAAAACTGTAACACGAGAATATTTAGTGAACTATTCATTTTAGCGGTTTTAACGCAGATGTATGACTGTGCTAGCCTAAATTAAGTTGTGCGCTAAAAGGTTTTCATTGCTGATTGCACTAAAATATGTTTGCGCCAAATATTCTTGTTTTACAGTAGTACATGTATGAGTACAAGTAATATGAGAATACAAGCTGAAAGAAATATGATACAGACCTCTATGTATGAAAATTCTAGCTCTGCATCCATTGTTGTCACTCGGACAGCAAAACTCTTGCCCCCTCCGGCCTGGGTGGAGGCCTTCTTCATGTTAACGAATGGCATGGTGTTACCCAATGTGATGTCTTTAGTCCCTCATGTTGAAAGTGACTGATGATGCACCTATTTAACATTTAAATTCCAATAAAAAATTAAAAGATGAATACAACATTGTGGAAATTATTAAAATTGAAAAGTCCATGGGCCACATCCCTCACCTGAACATTGCATTTTCTCCATATCTAGATTATTCATATTTCAAATGACACTATTCTAATTATGCACAATTATAGTTACTTAGATTTCTGAAGCGATGGATGAGAAGGGAAATCATATTTGAACTTAACATGCCGGTGAAAACATTTGTTTCCACAAATTTGAAAATAAAATCGGGCCCAAACCTAGGAGGGGGTCAGAATGTCGTTGCGCACCTGGTGTGTTTATTTTGAAAGAAAACAAAGCATTGCAGCTAATACGACGTCACAAAACAACTGTTTCCTTCGACAATATGACATCACAATGCAACATGCTCACGTTGACTGCATCATTTTCCTTGCGTTAAATGAAGAGGCTGATTTTGTTTGTAAGATGTTTTAGGAATTAGGGTCTTCACTCGCACCAACGGTAGCACCATCAACATATTATTATATAGATTTTTTTTTCTGCCTTCTATCTATTGATTAAAATGCAGATGCCTATGATATAACACTCCAGAGGACATTTTGCGCCGTGTACGCTTTCAAATGCACGGACTTGGACTTCGATATGGTCAGTAAACAGAGGTACTGCTTTGGCTGATTGACCACCATATGGGACCTTAAGTACCAAATAGGGATGTGTGCCCAACCTGATAAGTCTAGCCTAACCATCATTCATTGAACTTTATTTCCAATACAGTAGTTGCTGAATGACAAAAAACATAGCATAAAATATATATCGGCCTGAGATGCAGGTCAAATGACAGAAAATAAAACTTTACCTGTATTACCATAACAGACTCTTCTCTAGTAAAATTAAGTAATCATACTTCTTCCCATTTCTGTGCCCAAAAATTCCATCTGAGAGGCTTTTGTGAGTCATCAACGTCTGTATGATGCTGTAAGTAGCTATCTTTCAGTTAATAAAATTCAATCGCAGAAACGACTAAGACTGAGCGCTAAATTTGTAAACAGGAAGTTTTTGTTTTTGTGAGCATGCGTGAGATTTAGCGGGAAATGTGCTGATGGCAGTGTATTTATAGGGGTAGATTGACAAAAGAGAGAAAATGACTAACTACAACTTAAGTTCAGGGGCTTTGGAGGTAAGTTTCATAGAATTGCGATTTATTTATATATTGATTTAATTAGAATATATCTTATATTTAATTAGAACTTACTGTTAAAAAGAACAAACACAAAAACTATCATATGGGCACCCCCCCCCTCCCTCCAATAAAATAGAAAGATGGGATATTAACAAAGTTTAGTTGCTGAATTGGATTGAGGGGCACCAGTATATGCATTATACATTTAGCTACGTTCCTGCCACTTATCCGAGCTTGTTTGGATAGAGTACAGGTCCAGTATAATCTGAATTCGTAGAGAAATCTATTAGCCTTTTGAAGCTGTATTGATTCTTTTACTTGTAGTCTATCATCAATGGACACAATTTTGACAAGCCAGTGTTGCAAGTAATTGTAAGTATTTGTTATTCTCCTGACAATATAGTGGATGAAGTATTTCTCATTATTCACAATTGCATAGATTTGATGTTATCTTGTACATTAGTCCAGTTATGATATATTTTTAGAGTTCAAAGAAAATAACAGCTCAGGGATCCAGTGCTGACAGATACAGACTACTACTTTCAGATGGCCAAGTCAGTTATTCACGTAAGTGGCCTTCTTGCTTGGCATTTGCGAAATCTTCTGAGTACGCACTCCAAAGCCATGTCAATAATACTCAAAAAGTTATATACATTACATACATTAGAGTGGAATAGTGACTTTGAGGTTGATTTGGAGTACTGAGTATAAGTTCCAAGCAATGGTTACATTTCTGAACATTTTATAACCTCCCAGCCATGTCCTGTGAAATCTATACTTGAACTATTAAGCAATATAGCTTTATCAAGCCAGTTTATATTAAATTTCATATTATATGGGGCATGGGCACGATTATGGTACAAAAAAATCACTCTGTTACTCGATTGATAATAATTTATTTTAAGATAAAAAGATAGCGACTTTGTCCCTTCTATATGTACTTGCAGTTGTTAATATTTGAATGATGTATAAAAATTACTAAAAAAAAAAAAAATTACCAATATACATGTATGGCAACATCGTTAAATATGAATTTTTTTTTTTTCTTTTATTAAAGGAAGTGTTCATGAAAAAACTATTTTTGCACAGCAACATTAGAATGCCTTTCTCAAAATTAAATAGTGAGGCTTAAAACTTGGTTTTTTTTGTTTCTCGGTAAGAGCTTTCATCATAAACCTCTAAAATGAAAGGTTATGGAGGGTATCCTATTGAAATTCCCAGCATGCATCTGGTGTTCTGACGTAATTGGCCACATTGCTGCCTTGCAGACTCAGGTCATCTGGTGTACACAGCTAAGTGCCACGATAAAGGTGTCTGAATGTTAACACATATCAAATATAGAATAGTACATGCATTAAATATTTGGAAATAAACAAGATTGCTGCAGTTATAAAGTAACTAGCTTTATTATCATAACAATTATACATTTATATTATTAATGTTCAATTAACCGTATAGACTGATGTTTGGTGATGCAATATACAATAACATTGTCCTATTGAAAGATTACTTATTCCGAGTCTGAATATTTGTCATCTTCATCAAAAGTTTTCCTTAATTCCATCCACAATCACATGAGAGCATACTCACTATCTGAATTTCCCCCCAGAGGCTGACCACATCTGACCCCAATTAATTGAATTTGTCTGTGTAAGCCATAAATCTTGATTGTCTGCAACAGAAATGTGTCCTATTACATAGGTGAATGTGGAAATGTTTGTAACACACAATGGCATAATGTTTAGAATTTGATAATACAGCAGATATTTTTTCCAGACTTTTGTTGTGTTTTCTTACTTGTTATGTAAGTGTTCTCGGGGCTCTTCAAATCCGTCTGTGGCTTTTGTTACCCGAGATAGATAATGGATACAGGACTTAGACACACACACACTGTGTCAAGTCAGGATTAGAGAAATACACTTTTGTGTGCATGGCTTATCTAATCAAAAGCATATTGGTCAAACTCATGAACAGAGAACACTTCTTGAATTAGGTAAAATTGAACAATTTTCAACAAGCTCATTATAATCCATAGAAATTCAATTCTCATTAAAGTCAGTTTGCTGGTGAGGAAACAAAATTCTGGAAACAATTTTTCTTCTGTACAACTTCGCATGGTTCTCAAATTTTATCCATAACTTCAGTTCTGTCTCATATTTAGTTCACTTTCTGATGTTGACATTTTCACTGTGTATAAAATAGGCAGAATGTGCCAAATGCATGTGGCAACTGACGTCAGCAATCAGTGCTGACATCTGGTAGATGCTAAGAGATAACTAGCAGGGAAGGTAATAATTTTTCAATATGGCGAGCTTCCCATGGATTGGTAAGAAATTAGTTAATCTTTAATGAAATATCTCCTTACTTGAGGAAAGCTAATCTGTTATGTTTCAAATTCATTTAAACATCCAAAATGACAATTTTAAATAACTCTCCTTTGTCAATATTTTAATTCATGAAACACTATCTTTAAACTTAAATGGTCTTTATTTCTATAACATTTTTAAAACTGTTAATTTTAATAAATCAAAAATTGTGTCCATGCGCCTTTTAGTGCATTGGCAAAGCTACATGTAGGAAGTTGCAGAATAGTATTTGTGTTTGTACTTTGAATTATTCACAGCACTTTTGTGTTGTTTACTGCCCATTACCCTGTGAGAGTTGAGGCATGTAGATAAGTATGATGACTCTTTACATCTTGAAATCTTGATTGTCTCCCCATTACTCTGTTGATCCTCTATGCTGAAGACTGGATAAATGTTTTGGGGGTTGATGTGTAATATTCAAATTGTAAATAAGATGAATGCTTTACAGATGCCATGCTGGCCACACAGCTAAACAGTTTAATGGATTCGGGAGAGCTAGATAACTTGGCAGTTGTGAAAGTAGACAAGTACTTGTGCAACACCATACAAGGAGACCGGTAACACATTTTTCTTATGCAATAAAAAAAAAAAATGAGAAAAAAGAGGAAGACAAAAGTAGTTGTTTTATTGTGTGATTAGTAGTTTTAATTTAATATTAAATTAAACATCATTTCATCATCTATTATGTTTAATTTATTTGAAGTCACACAACCTGCATTGTCTTTGTGAATCCTGATGCAAATGAGTGCAAACCTTAGAGAGGTGGTAATAAGTCTCCCAAACGAACTTTTCTTTTTCTGATGATCGTATCATAGATCTGAAGCATATTGTTTTTGGTCTGTCGGTCTGAAACTTAAACCTTGTTAGTTAGTAACTTGTGAATGGTTCACAACAGGCTTCTCAGTCATATTTGACAATTGGTGCCAAAGTTTGTGATCTAGTGAACTTTACTTTTGGGTTTGACATGATTTAAAAAAATATGAACCTAGGGAATACCTCATGAAGGATTTTATATTTTGTATATACTTGTAGGTTCCATATCACAAAACCTTTCATTTGTTTCTTTGTTGCCACGGGCATAGTGTTTCACAGCCATATTTTTTTGTTGTTTGAGTAATTTCAGGGCTGTCCGTTACTTGCTGTAAACAAATTGAACAGTTGACCATCATGTTTATTTCTGATTGTACAACACATGCTTAACGTTTCAAAACATCATGTATTGCAGGCGTGTGATGATTTTGTTGGATTTGCACGTTTTGCATACGGGGACTCAGGTTGGACAAAGAATTGGGAATCCTCAGCAATACAAGAATGCAGCAGTACAAGGAACTAACTCCGAACATAGTACGTCATTGTTGCATTTAATCTTGTGCCAAAAAAAAAAATTGTGGGGGTTATTACATGCTGTTCAGAAGTAGAGTAGTTGTTTGAATCTCAACAGGGTTTAAAACTAACTTGAACCTTTTACAGCCCTGTGGGCAACTGAGTCTTGCAATTCTAGATTTGTAGTGGCCCACATCAAATTTTGTCCTCCTCAAATTAGTACATCTTTTAAAACCAAGTGTTCAAAAGGTTCATTCAGGCTTAAATCAAACATTCTTTCAATTTCAATTAGCTCTTAGATTTTGAAACCTCTTTATTTATTTGGGAACATACTATTGGAACCTTATGGTATTTATTGGCATTAATTTATCTTACAAACTTTCTGTGTTTTCTAGCCTTGATTGATTAGTTTCCCAAGAGATTTTCCACGGTCTCATTCCTATGTTGTAAACATTGTGCATTTTCTATCAGTAAATTTGGTTAAAGTTAAAAAAGGTCTCCCTCATCAATCTTATTCATAAGGCCAAAATAAATTAATTGTGTGTTTCTGTGGTTTCGGGGACCTTTGAAATTTAAGTTAGGTGTAGTAGTACAAGGAAAAAACTCTTTATCTTATTTGACATTATTTGATTTATTCATTTATTTTATTATTTTTTGCTTTTTCCTAACGGACGGACAGCACACAGGCATTTTTGCTATTTTAGCACAAGTTGTCACATAATGAAATAAAGGTTAGAGCAACTCTTAAAGCACTTTGATGTTTATATCAGAACAAGAGTATTTGGCTTCTTGCCATCATTGGCGGGGAACATGTTATTTTTTTTAACCGCCTCTAAATGACTTAAAGACTTTTGAAAGAAAAATGAGATGGGGGGGGGGGGGGGAAGATTCAGAAAAAAACAAGAAAAATATTCAGGGTCGGCCCGATAATTAGGTCAGTGGGGGTAGGAAACACATGATTAAAATATTTGGCCTAAATGAGAAAGGGAGAAAAAAAAACAAAAACTCATCAAGTGTGTGTTAAAAACTGGTCTGAGAACCAGTTAATTAAAATTTTTGTAGGATCACTTGCGACTGTGTAACATTGTATCCGATGCTTCAGATTCTGCGCAGTGTTTCGCCCTAATGCCTAAACAAGAGGTGGGGTCAAAGCTTTCATGGTAAGTTATCAGTAGGGTGGAAGTTGCAATTTTGCTTGCTTGTTTATCAATTACACTTACAGTACTAAACAAGTCTGAATAGTTGTTAAATTTTTAGACTTCTTTGTTTGTGAGGCATTGGAGTCATTTAGTCGTTTATTATGGTAATTAAAATTGAGAGGTGCGGGGTGTTGGAAAGTTTTGTATGCATTATGATTTTTGTGTAGGAGAGATATATTGAAAAAAATAAATAAAAAAAAATAATTGTATTGTACTCTCCTAGTTAGAATTCATCATGAGTAGAGACATCCATCACCCTTAAGTGGAAGTTGCTGCAAATTTTGGTCCATCCTGAGCTAACATTTCACAACAGTGAGGTCTCTATATTCTATCTATCTCCTGTGATGTGTCGATTGTTTACCCGTGACCCGGGGGTACACTCCAATTTTAAGTTGGGAAAACACCAGATTATAAGTCTACAGGGATGTTATTGTAAAGGAAAGGAATAGACATTCTTTTTTTGTCTACTCCTCTCAAAAACAACATCGAAACATTTGCTAATCTTTCTAGGTACCATGGACCTTATTGTAGTCCAAAGTGTGAATCCAAGGTCTTCTCCTATTTTCCTACATCCAAAGTCTCTTGAGTTTTGTTGTGTGTGTGTCAATGTGATTAACAGTGTGAAGATTGTGTTAATTTGGTTTACAATTTTGCATTATGTAATAAATTATGGTTAGACCACTATAGTGGTATGCTTGAGATCAATATGACACGATGCGAGCATTTTTAGTATGAATTTTTAGCGACCGAGGGAAAAGTTTTCGAAAGGTTTGAGATCTTTCTTGAGGACATAGAATCATTTCTGGCGGATATTTTAAAGTCCGCCACTTTCGATCTTACTCCAATTATTAGATACTATATTAATTCGTGCGATAGTAATATGTACAAATCAGCCAGGTCGATTTAGGACGCTAAAGGTTTATCTGTTTTGTAGATCTTGAACTTCTGCTTTTCGTAAGAAATATATTGACGGAAAAACTAAATAAACAATAGCGCCCAACCATCCTTCTCGCCCACAGGAAATTACAGTTCTTCCTTTAAAACCAGGAAAAGCATTCAAGGTCACACCTCCACTGTCATAGAGCCTAAATATAAAAACAAAATGCGATTTAGGTATTGGCAGGTATATACATTTGAAAATCATCTTGCAACTTATACGGCATACGACAAATAATCACTACGATATTTAGCATTCCTCGCTAACTCAGTATCATACCTGTGGGAATGTCGATAGATTCCTGACACACTTAATGTCAATTTATAGCAATTCGATAAATGACTACAGAAGAAGATCAGAAACTAACTCTCATGAAAAGGAAAAACTTCTCGTCATTTCACAATACGAATATATTAGATCTATTACGTTTGGATCAGTATCGTTTTTCCTTTTCTTCCTACTCTGCTAATCATCTATCAACGTAGCACTCTTGACCACACATACGAGAAACAAAAATCCTAATTCGAACGAGTCGAATATAGCTTCAAACCTTTAATCCTGATTTTGCTTTATCAGTATAATTGGCGCTGTATCGCGTCTGCATTGGTTAAACCTCATTATCTACCATATCGCAGAGTCCGCGGCGCCATATCGATTGCGCACTGCCCGCCTCCTCTAGTATATATAGACCGCTAAAATATGTCACCAGAGTTTTAATTACGCCA
>CAJDSM010064075.1:59-10201 GCA_903981925.1 Ostrea lurida | reverse complement strand
ATATGATAAAGGTAGAGCAATCTTAAAGCACTGTTGATGTTTATATCAAGAAGAGTATTTGCTTCTGCCATCATGGCNTATACTTTTCACAATAATAAGATTATGTCATGCGCTTTAAGCCTTTAAATACAGCGCTATTACAAAATCCTGGGGAGAACACTGTAGGAAGGAAGGAAAAACATTTTATTTTAGGCCTAAATTAAAAAATTGTTTGTTNGGATAAAAAACAAGTAAAATATTACAGGGTCGGCCCGATAAATTAGGTCAGTGGGGGTTCAGGAAACACATGATTAAATTATTTTGGCCTAATGAGAAAGGGAGAAAAAAAACAAAACTCATCAAGTATTGTAAAAACTGGTCTGAGAACCAGTTAATTAAATTTTTTTGTAGAGCATTACTTGCACTGTGTAACATTGTATCCGATGTCTTTCAGATTCTGCGCAGTGTCCGCCCCTAATGCCTAAACAAGAGGGGGGTGGTCAAAGCTTTATTGGTAAGTATCAGTAGGGTGGAAATGCAATTTTTGCTTGCTTTGTTTATCAATTACATTTACAGTACTTAAACAAGCTGAATAGTGTTAAATTTTTAGACTTCTTTGTTTGTTGAGCATGGAGTCATTTAGTAGTTTATTTATGGTAATTAAAATTGAGAGGGGGGGGGGGGTGTTGAAAGTTTTGTATGGATTATGATTTTTGTGTAAGAGGATAATTAGAAAATAAATGTATTGTACTATCCTAGTTAAGAATTCATCATGAGTAGAGACATCATCACCTTCAGGTGAAGTGCTGCAAATTTTGGTCCATCCATGGAGCTTACATTCACAACAGTGAGGGTTCTATATTGTGTCGATGTTTACCGTGACAGGGGGCCTCCAATTTTAAGTTGAAAGTTAAAGTCCAGGGTGTTTAAAGAAGAAACAGTCTTTATGTTTCTTAAATGGCATTGTTTGAACGTGAATTGATCAGGTTTCCTAGTTCCACACCAATGGGATGGTGTGAATGGTAATTTGGTACATGATAGTAAAATATGGTTAGACCACATAGTTGGCAATACTAATTCTTGTCCATACAGATATATCAGAGTATCTTACTTAAATTTTATACTTATCCATATTTAGGGCCCAGGGCCCCGCATGACAATGCTGGTGCTCTATAGTAAGGGCTATTCCATTTAAATTTCCCACCAGGGGGGGAACGCCATTGAAAATTTAGGGCACCACCAATAGAAAAAAATTAAAAATTATACCCCCCACCAAGTATTTTTTAACCAAGCTACCCCCCCACCAATGATTTTTTTTTTTCAATTTTTTTTTTATTATTATTATTTATATATTTATATATCTTTGTAATGCAAGTACAGAATGAACACAACAGATTTCAATCAGATTAAACATAGTCGTCAAAGAAAATGCCCAAGTCCAAACGTTTATATTCTTATAAATAAATCGTCCCAGATAAATTACGACAATATATGCACATCTCCATTATTTAATGTAACACTTCATTAAGTTTCATTAAAATCCTGCCAGTCATTAACAGAGGAGTTGCGGACAATGCATTGAGGTGACGTTGGTGAAAAATGTCTTTAATATTAAATATAAAAGTCCAACTGTTCATATTTCTACAAAAATTATCCCAGATAAATTTCCTGACAATTGCACATCTTCATTATGTAATCTATAACTACACAAAGTTTCATTAAAATCTGTCAAGTCCTTTATTGACAGTTAATTTAAGATATCTTCCCAACAGTAACAACTTGGTGTTTGTTTGTTTGTTTTTTTTTTGGGGGGGGGGGGGGTATCAGTACTATTTCACAGATTCATGACTTGCTGTGTCTCTTATTCCATCACATCTGTATGACAATTGCAATTTCTTTTTTCTGTTCAACAATTTGAATTACCTTTAAATGTCTGGGCATATTCCTGAAGGCCATTGGCCTCCAGAACACTTGCAAACCTCGTCTACTTCCATGAGGCAACTCTATGTTGAACTTCCGGTGGAAGGGAAGTAACTCTAACTATGTTTATCTTCCGGTAGAAGGGAAGTAACTCTAACTCAAAACCGGGAAATTCTTCTCAAGAAAATGATGAGCATATTTTCTTCTTGGAGTGGCTTTTTACACGGCGAAAATCGCGAACACAGGTTTGCATTTTTTAAAAGTTCAATTCACCCCTACCAATGAAAAAAATATCTGGTAATCCCACCAATATATTTTACACCACAAGTTTACCCCCCACCAAGAGAAAAATAATTCGTCGCGTTCCCCCCTGGGTGGGAAATTTAAATGAATAGCCCTAATCACATTGTCCGTCGTCTGTCCATCAACATTTTCGTTGTGATGCGATAACTCAAACAGTTTTATCATACAGTTTTTGAAACTTTGCACAATTGTACTCTACCATAAAGGCAGAAGTGTATAAATTCTGGGGTCTGTCCGTCCGTTCGTCTGCACGTCAACATTTTGTTGTGATGCGATCACTCAAGATGCGATGTGAAAACTCAACACGTTTTTATCATACAGTTTTGAAAGCTTTGCACAATTGTACTCTACAATAAGAGGTAGAAATGTATAAATTCTTGGTTCCATGGATATCGTCTGTCTGTTCATCTGTCCGTCAACATTTTCGTTTGTATGCGCGATAACTCAAAAAGTTTATATATATATCGTACAGTTTTGAAACTTTGCACAATTGTTATCTACAATAAGAGGCACAAGTGTATAAATATTTTTGGTTGTCCAACGTATTGGAAAACTAATACATTTATGGAATTATTTTTTAAATGTCAGTTTCAGGATATTTCCATATTTTGTTTATCTGAGGTATCTTGATCGAGTAAAAATTCTTGAAGTATTTGTTCAAGAATGCTTATTCAGTGTGTTAATTGATATGGATGTTATAATTCACAATTTATATAGTTTACATTATACCACTATAATACCAGTACTAACATTACTGTATCAAATACAGATGTCGCTTTCCTTTGACAGCCCTCGGCGGGCCCTGCTGACCATGTCAGTTTTCTAGTTATAGTGTAAAACTTTTCTGCTTTTATTTGCATATATCACTGGTGGTGTCATGTAGAATTATTTGTAAATGCTTGCACTTCATGCTTTTTGCAGAAGTGTGTTAAAAAGAATCTTTAACTGGATTATAACTAGCTGTAGCCCACAAATAGTATATGTTAGTTAGGAAAATAGATTTAATTGCAAAATAACAATGAATTGATTCCTACGAAGCAAAGATTTGAAACAAGGAACCATAATACTTTGAATTTACTTATTGCTCTAAAATTATCAAGGTCCCTAAATTTAAGTATAGAAGTGGTGTATCAGTCGTACATATTTTTTCTTTAGGTACTGTTTCTGATAATCAAGTCAACAACAATTCACAGAAAGGTTATTTTTTGTTGTTGTTCATCTCTTAAACTATAACATAATCTGTACAACTCGAAATGCACCTGTTGATGCTGAATACTAGCACATGTATTTGATATTTCTGAGCTACTCACATAGGAAAGTAAAAGGATATCTTAAAATTATACAATGCATGTGTTTCAGTATTATATTAAATCATAATATTGTGACGGAAAGAGTCTTTGTATTCAGTAAATCATCAAACATTTAGAATATCAAATCCATTGCTTTCTAATTCCAAATTTCATGTATGTATCTTTTCACTTTGATAAGCCTGTATCGTGCAGCATATCTTCATGAAAATACTAATATATAGGTATATTATCCAGCCTCTACACTTTACACAATTATAGAACTGTCATTGAAATCTGAGTTCCAGGTACATGTGTATTGAAATGATCATTGATTGTAATTACCAATGAGCTTTTTGATCAACATTTGCACAAACATTGGTTAGAAATATTACTTTAAACATCATGTTGGATGTTAGTGAATTGAAGATTTTACATAATTCAAGTATTGCAGATTCCTATTATACATGTATGTGAAGAATATATTTTCATGTATTTGAGCAAGAGGATCATTTTACCAAGTAGAATTACTCACTTGAAGATTTTTGGTCGCTGATAATGATATACCTGTACGAACTCTTGCTTTACAGAGGATCATTGCAGGTTCTCCCAGGCATGTTTCGAATGTCGTGAGCGACATGCCTTCATATGAAAAAAAAAATTGCGACATCCCAAAAATCATACCGACATTCCTTTGAAATCTGTAGCCATCTCGCTTGTGATAGCAAGCAGATTTACCTGTAACGGGACATTGATTGACACACGTGTTGTATACATGGGACCGGGCTTCACACCTTAAATTCATAATTATCTACTCAAGATTCGTCACGGATGGCTTGTCGCTTAGCTCATCACATGGCTAATCCCCTATACAGCTGTTTTGATTATATGAAATTGTGTGTGTTGATGTTATTTTAAGTAATTTTTAACTTAAAAGAGAATGCTCATAATTAATACTCCGTAAAATCGGGCTACAGAAAACGTCTCCAAAACTACCAATGTTGTTTGTACAAATGATCTAAGTGGCCGTAAATGTGATAAAGTTTGTTAATAAGGTGCAATTGATACCCTTAGTATATTGAAAATGATAAAATTTAGATGGAAACATGTATCACTTTGCATTTGTACACCCGGAGGTGGCTACAAAAAAACCGGAAATATACATCAATTGTTGTTTCTTCAACAAACGCCCTCGTGTGAAACGGACCAGGACCTAATCGAATATGAATGGAACCAGGGCAGATGAAGTTCTGGATACACAGCCCAAGAACAAAAAAACACCAAAGGGACAGAGAAAATCAGGTTTGATTCCAAATGGAAAAAGGATTTCCCCTGGGTTGAAAATTCAATTGACGGTGCGTTTCTTGAAGTAATGTCAACATACATGTTTCTATATTCTTTATCAAATATTCCATTACACTTATGTGACTGCATAATATTTTATAAAACCTCAGCAAGCTTGCAGCCATAGGCTTAGTGATTCCTTCATCTACTGCAGAATGTGAAAAGGGATTTTCAACATTAAACAGAGTGAAAACAAAACTGAGAAACAGACTCTGCCATAAGACACTTCAGTCACTTCTCATGATTTCAATGGAAGGTCCAAACACTCTTGACTTTGACTATTGTAAAGCTGTGAGATTTGAACCAGAAGAAGAGGAGACTTGTGGTTTAAGACTTGTGATTTTATTTTTACATTTGTGTTTCAGAAGTGTTAGTTGAAATGATTATGTTTATGGGAAAAGGTAAAAAATAAAATGCATGTGTAAATGACAGTTTTCTTGAAACAACAGCAGGGGTACTGTGTGGGATGGTGCATACTTTTAAAATACAAATAGACGCGTTGCGTCGCAAAGTGACATTCACGTCAAGATGCAACATGCCTTAAAATTTTCTGGGAGAACACTGGGATGTGATTCCATATCGCGTGATTTGACGTTACGAAATATTTTGCGATATTAAGTATAAAATAAGAATATACACAGTTACAGTAACCTGTCCTTTAATTTTTATGGCACAAAATGTAATCGAAACTTTCATACAGGGGTTCAAAATTCCTCAAGCCCGACATCCGGGACTAATTAATCCCAGATTCGACTTGTCACTTAAATTGCCAAAGGTCAGGGACTTGGCATTAATATAAAGTGAAATAAAGATCATGATTTAATGATGAATATATATTGTTTTTATTCATTAAAAAAAAAGATGTATTATAATTTAATTTTAATGAGTCTATTAGGTGTTTATCAATGTGGACTTGGACATTTCTTCTTTGGACTTGCCTAAAATTCAGCCTTTAAGTCCCGGACTTGACTACTATAAAAAATTTTTTTAACCCGTTTCATAGCTACTGGTTCAAACAGATCAGTTTTGTTTTGCATAATGTCCTTGCTGATTAAACAAAACATGATGAAATGAGACGGGGGGAAGAACTGAAGCCTTTCTTTATGGAGGGGGGGGTCATTGAAATGAAAGCAGAAGTATTTGAGTATCGTGTGATGGAAACGATACATGAACAACTAAAGAGACACATGATGGAAAAGAAAAATTTCAGATGGGTCTGTCATCAATAACGCCAACAAATTGCCATGAAGAAAAGAAATAGCAATATTAATTGACAAGGCTTGCCACAACTGCAGTCAAAGAGACCATGTTGTCCTATCTCCTGGTGTACCTCCAGGTATGTCATGCTATAGTTTGTATGCATTTAGGTGTTTTAGTTGCATAAATTGATTTGCACGTTTTACATTGCTTCACTGTGAATCAAAATCACTATTTGTTTGATGTAAGACTATTTATTATCCTCACAATTTTTAAAGTTGAAGATACATATTTGTCCCATTATCCAGTTGGTCAAAAAATTTTTTTTAGCCTTGTCCATAACTTTGCAGATTTTTTTTTTTTTTTTTTAATCAGGCTTTGTGTAATTGGTATGTTATTCTTAAAATGGTCTTTATACCCTGTAGACACAAAGATCTAAAGGTGTAGAACCAAAATCAACCTGAATTTTCTTGTTTCTGCATCATTATCTCATTGTATTTAAACCAATTATACCTGACATGCCCTCTCTTTTATGATTGTCATGATGTAGCACACATCATTGGGGAAGGGAGGGGGTAGGAGTTTGGTGGGAATATTTGCCATTGTGTTGGTTGTTTTTTTTTTAGCAAAACTACCAATGGTAGACTGTCCACTCTCAATAGCAGTTGTTTATTTACCTATTTCACATATTTTTAGTTATTTTACATATTTGAATATTTCTTCCTACTGATCATGGTAGCCAAGTGGTTAGAGCATTTGCTTTATGATGGGGATATCTGGTTGGAACCCCACTGACAGCATTGAACCTAAGTATGAAAAATTAGAATGCTCCTGGTCGGCATTTAGAAATGAGTTGCTGATCTTTTGGATGATAGTTTACTGTCAAAGTATACACCGCACAATAAACTTTTAGCACCATAACGCATAGGTCTAAATTTGTGGCACTTCACCTACAGTTGATGAACTCTTGATATGTGAATGAAAAATTCTTTATTAAGGGGTATATATGTTTTCTAAAGAAAAAGATAGCTAACTTCAAATTGTATGTTATCTATTCTGTATTGATATTTGTGGTGAAATAGGTACACATCTTGTACCCCAACAAGACTAAGTGTCCATAACTGTAACTGCCCCAATTATATTGCCAAAAATCAATGATACCGATAGGTTGCTTTGTGGGGTGACATTGTTTTTGGTCTGTCTGTCTGTCACAAAGTTTGTCAAGCCAACTCCTCTGAAACTACTGATCCAATTTTTAAGAAACTCTAATATGTAGAAGGACATCATATGTAGTTGTGCATATTACCAGGAATTTTGATCCTCTAATTTTTGTGGGATACGCCCGTTTGAACTTAGAAATTTGCCTGAAATTCTCTTGAATAACCTTGTCAGCGCAACTCCTTGAAACTACTGATTCGAATTTTAAGAGTCTTTATATGTAGCAAGACATATAATTCATATGTAGTTGCTGCATATTACCAGGAAATTTTGATCCTCTAATTTTTGTGGAGTTATGCCCGTTTGAACTTAAGAAATTTGCCAAAAATCCTCATGAATAACCTTTTCAGTGCAACTCTCTTTGAAACTATTGATCTGATTTGTAAGAAACTTGATATGTAAACAAGGACATCATATGTACGTAGTTGTGCATATTACCAGGAATTTGTGGAGTTGTGCTGGTAATGTGCCCTTTCAATTAGAAATTTGCCAAAAATTATCCTCAACTCCTCAACTCCTTTGAAACTACTCAACTGACAGCAATGACTCCAAAAAACAAATTTTCAATTTTACAATAAGTGTATGAAAATCTATCCAACTTAACCAAGCTGCACCATATTTTACAGAGTTTTGTTGCTTCACTGTTCAATGCATGCACTGGATTCAAGGTGTTTTTTTTTTAACTATTTCTTTTAGAGGTTACTTAAATGCAGGTGCCGAGGAAATACTGGGGGGGGGGGTCTAAAACTCACATAGTTAGAGAAAGGATATATTTACCTATTTTAGGCACTTCTAGGTGTGATATACTTATATAGTCTATAGTTTTGATTGGACCCCAGGAAAAAAATCATGTTTAGAAAGTCCAATTCTCACTAACCATATATTTTTGTAACTATAGGTTCAGATGCTTCACAGTTTGATACTCCTATGCACAAAAACTTCAACCCAAGAACAGAATCTAGTTTAAAAAGAATTCATCAAATGGTGAAAGGTAACACTTCTTCATGTATTCTGTTTTGTAAAATTTATATGGATCAGGAAATCATTATTTGCATGCCATTACACTTTTTTTAAATATATATATATATATATATATATACGTGTAATATGATCACAATTCATTTATAATCATCAGGACCAGTCTGTGAAGAATAAAACATTTTTAGAACGACTAGAAGAAAACGAACGAGAGTCTCCCTTATCTTTGAGCCAGTGTGAGGAAAGCCAAAAACACAGCTGTTTGATGATTTTCTGAAAATTCAATGCGAGGTGAGATTCGAAAATTTAGGGACAGGTGTAACTCTTAATTTACAAACTTGTGTGTATACGTGGAATTTGTATCAGTATGAAAGAATTTCTCTAAACCTGTAAAAAATAAATTCCAAATTGAATGTTTTGAATCATGCAGGTTTGAGTTTTCAGAAACGACACATTGAGCTGAAAAATTTCCAAGTTGCAGAAGGATATAGAAAGAGTTGAATTAGAGGCAGAAAATGTCAAATTGCAGAATACGAAGTTATTGTTAGAAATTGACATTATGATGAAACAAAATAAGTCCCTGATAAAGAAAGGATTCATGATTGCCGTCCCTGATCAATAAATAGTCACTACAGAACCCGGTGATATTTTGCAAGAAGACTTTTATTGGTTAACTTTAAACTCAAGTGAGCATTTCTAATTGAAAGTGTTTTGTACTTTGAAAAATTGAGATGATGAGGATTATTGTTGAAACAATAGAGTTCGTTCTTCTGACAGAAGCACTGGTCAGAAAAAACAAAATGTTTGTGCATGTTTTCATATGTAACAGATTGAATGTATTCATGATTATTCATCCTTGACTTCCCATTGGACTACAGTATGCTTTGACCCATTCACTGTCAATGATAATTGGGTAAAATCTATTGTTGTTACTTTATGTAAATTATATGGTGAATGTGCCATTGGAATATTTCGTCTCGAACTTATATGCAAGTTAATGGAGGGGCTGAATCATTGAGTGTTAACTAGAGCAGAAAATTTCATGATAATGATGTGTAATAGCAGTGTGTACATGTAAATCATTATTTTTTGTATGGTTATGTATACTAGACACTAGTACAAGTATTTGTTTCCTGTTTTGTTTGTTGCAGAATTAAAAATGAACACATTCCTCATTTGCTTGTTTTCATTTTTATGGTGCTTGAATGTGTCAACAATTTGTTTTTAGAAATGAAATTCTATCCCCCCAAAAGAATGGAGATGGAATTCACAACAAACTATTATGCTGAACACTTTAGGGAGACGTGACTGTAGATAGACTTTGAAAGAAATTGAAATGAATATTTATTTAGACTTATTTTCATAACTACTAGACTTGCCCCAATAAGGTATTGAAGCTCAGTTTCCAAAACCAATCCACTGTTAAAATCTAAAATTTGAATTGTTAACAGAAATCAATTTATTGTTAGTAAGCAGTGGTATGCTCTGGTTTTTTTTTTTCCAGAGTTGAATGGAACATTTTATTATTTTTAAGTAGCCAAATTATTGTTGAAAGCAATTTGAATGTGTATTGTGTAACTGGAAGTTGCTATGTTGCAGGAATTTGAATGGAACATCCAAGGGAACTACTCTCTAAAGGCAACACACTGGAGGGACACTAGGGGGATCTGGGAGAGTACACAAGATAGACAGTCTCACACCCTACCAAAACAGTCAACCTTTTACATTACTCAGTACACAAGATAGACAGTCTCACACCCTACCAAAACAGGTTCAACCTTTACATTACTCAGTACACAGATAGACAGTCTCACACCCTGCCAAAACAGGTTCAACCTTTTACATTACTCAGTACACAAGATAGACAGTCTCACCACCTACCAAACAGGTTCAACTTTTACATTACAGTACACAAGA
>CAJDSM010064071.1:1761-21504 GCA_903981925.1 Ostrea lurida | reverse complement strand
AGTATGAGGATACAAATAGATTGAAACGTAAACTGGAGTATTTAAGGAAATGAAAGGGCATGCAGCTTTTCATCAATAATTAATGTATTTCAAGATCGCTAGGCGTTGTATGGGGTTTTTGGGTATCTAGAGTGGGCCAAAGATGGTCAGTGATTTAATATGTTACTGAAACTTTTTCTTCACTAACTAGTTATTTTAGAATTTGGTATGAAGCATCTTTCGGGAGACAGAGGTGGACATTATTTTGCGAATTCCCGAAACTATTGGCACCCCTGGGGCCTTTGGGGCGGAAGTCAAAATTGGGCTAGAAAATAGCAAATTTTGCAAAATTATTCTCTACCTAAACACAATGTAGGAAGAAAATTTAAGATGGCATGGATATAAATTGTCCAAATGAAAGGCGCCTCTATTGAAGGTTTGGAAAATCCTGGCCCCTGGGATCAGGGGATTCAGGCTCTGTGGCGGAGCTTTAATATGATCCAGATAGTGAATATGGTATTAAATAGCCTAGATAATCATTTCTAACATTCTTATACATTTGGATAGAAAAACTAAATGATGTGATTCATGGATGTCGCATGGAGCGTCTCTCTAGTCAAAAGTTCTTTGAAATTAAATACCCCTGGGTCTGGAGGTTAGGCCTGTGGAGAGTGGGGCAACATGGTCATTTTTGTTTCGTCATTCAGGCTTAAAAGACGTAATCACTGCTCCACTATCATCACTTCTTATCAATGACTTTCAAATCAAATGGCAGAAAATTAAGAGGCTTAGTAATGGCCACTTATCTCTCTTGTTGCACAAATTCTGTTTCCTTAGCACTGGTATCTTCTCCAACGAACGAAGGGAAGTTTATGATACTTCCCGGTAAAGAACAATGATCAAAGGGAGACGCTACAGATGGGCTGATGGGAGTCAATCGCCCAACTGGTGTTGTCACAGTGTGCCAAGTGGGTAAAGGAATCGCAAAAGTCCGTTGATAAAAGTACGCAAGAATTGATTTAGGTAATAACTCTTCGTGGAGGAAGAGATAGATCATAAGTATAACGTAAGGGCTGTTCTATATACACTGATTGTTTGAACCTCACAGAAGTAGTCCGTGTACCAGCGCCTGATGAAAATAAAGGACTTGCCTTTCATGACATGCATGAATGGATGGATGGATATATACGCGTTAAGGGTTGCGGGTAGTAGCAATGCTTTTAAGATTAATATGATGGCGCTAATTAATTAACAATCATAATTTTCACAATTCGATGTGCTATTTGATATATCCGGAAGAACTCGGATGAATAAAGGACACCTCACGAATCTGACAAGGATCTGGCTTCCATATTTGGATAGTTCGTGTACTTAACAAGTGACTCTAATGGCAGACTGAGCAACTAGCATTATGATGATACGAGAGTGATGACTTTAACGTTTGCAGATCGTCAATTGTCGCGCGTTTTCATGTAGTAATATACACTATCAACCGTGCCTTATAGGTGTGTATATTTCGCAGTATGAGTTCGATATGCAAGAGGCATGATATGCGTATGCGGATTTTTTAAAGGGAGGTTCCAACTAGCTGAACAAAAAAGTTGATGTTTAAAGTCAGGTGCAATTTTGGCAAAATTCTATGGTGCGCTAAATAATGACCTTGTTGCGGATTACAATTGATGCACTAAGTCATATGTTGACTGATTTGTTTCATAAGCCGCTTTGTTAGACTGTCATTTTCCTACTAGATTTGGCACTACGGCTAATCCTGTTTAACTTTAGATTTCGAAACTACGGGCTCAGCGGGGCGGGGGGTGGACCGGTCGGCAGAGGAATGCTTACTCCGCTCCGATGGCACCCTGATCCTATCCCTGTTCGCTTTGTCGGAGGTCCCCGTGTTGCCAGCTACACTCGATTTGTGTAGTGTGGTTGTTTGGGATTATGAAATTAGCGTTTTAACAACGATGTTTACCTCGCCTATTCTGTATTCTAAACTTTAAAGTCTTAAATCCGAGTTGAAAAGTTTCGTGTAAAAAAATGGCTGTCTGGATGTGCGTTCATGAGCATTGTTATAGGCTCTTGTGCCGTTTCATGCGACGACGTAATGGTGAGTTGACTACGGGATTGCTCCGGTGTGACGTGAATCAGGAGCTCGGGCTCCATCGGTGGGGTTGACTGTGGTCAACATGGATGTCTACTGGTAGCTGGTGCGGCTGTCATATAGGCATGCCGGGTGATGCTCCGGACCGGTCTTGGAGTGGTGGTCCAGGGGGTGCTCCGGTGTGATATGGCTCCCATCACTTACGTGAGAGATTGATGTTTTTTGTACTTCTATTGTGGTGGAAACTTTCACGCGGAGATTAGATCGAACTGGTGGTGTGTAAAGGTCTGTTGCCTTCACGTGAAGTGTGAGTAAGGAAAGTAAACTGCGGCTGTGAACAAAAAGGTGTTTTTAAGCGGGTGTCAGGTGTTTGCCGATTTATTCGATTTTTCTCCGTAACTTTAACAATGGCTTTGATTTACAGTTCAGGTACAGGGCATAGACGATAATTCATGTGGTTGTATATAGCACTTAATGCATTTTTGGGCCATAAATAAAACAATCCCGTAAAAGATTCTCATCGTCGCCCTCCAGAATTTTCACACCCCGCGCCGCGATTTTTAATTTTCTTTCTTTTTTTTAAAATTTTCAAATTCGTTAAATAGCTTCGCGCATAGCGCCGTGGTTTTCACGAAAGAAAAAAAGTTTCTTTTGTTTTGATCTAGTCAACTGCTTGGAATGCTGTGGGATGGATTGTTTTGTAGAGAAGAATAAAAGGAGTGGAAGAGGAAACAGGTGCGTTAGAGACTCGCAGGGGCACTCAACATGAGGAGTGTTACTGATTCTGAGGCGCCGCTGTTATTCCCTCGAGCCCGCCCCGCGAGAGGAAATTTTTGAGAAAAATTTGGATGAGACCTCTAGGATTTTTAATGGCGCCTTGATTCAGAACTAACAACTCAACTTGTATGACAACGGGACCGATTTCACTTTCCTACATCGCGTCAACGGCTTAAGTTTACTTATTGATGTAGCAATATTCATCATCATCATTGGATGTGAATGGTATCATGTTCATCACTTATTCGATCTGGCAAATGAATTGTGCTGCGTTGATGAGTTTTTGAATCGAGGCAGAACCACTTACCAAACAAGTTTGTTGCTGGAAAAGTGTTTCAACAGTTTATGTTAAATACAGCATTTCGCCAAAAATTTCTATGGTGATATAGACGATTTAGTTTGGTTTCGTAGCATTGCTAAGGCCGTTTTTCATACAACTGGATGTGAAGAAGAGCAATTGCGGTTCAAGGGCTGGTGCGGGACGCATCAACGGGGATAGCTTACTCGCTCCTAGGCACCTGGATCCTACTTCTGTTATGTTCAGGGGTTTATCGTGTTTAATCCAACTCTATGTTTTTTGGTATTCTATTCGGACTTACGAGATTGATCGACGATTCGTTATCTTTGCCTTTCATTTTTAAAAATTACAAAGAAATATTACGGTCAAAAAAAGAAATGTCATGTTATTGTCTGGTGGTCTAGTTGTAAAAGCAATGATTAAACGAACAGCGATCAATCTTGTTAGTCCAGAAACAGAGGCGTAGGACGGAATTTGAAAAAGGGGGGGGGGCAACTTAAAAAAAGTGCACAGAAAGTGGGGCAAACTGTTCAAAATTTTGTGACAAGACAAAATTTTTTTTTGGAATACTGGTAAAGGGGGGCAAACATGCTATACTCGCTAAGAGTGTGGTGGTTGTGTGTGGTTGGGGGGGGGGGGGGGGGCACAAACATCTATAAATCACTGAAAGTATGGGAGCAAACTTCTAATTTTCACAGAATGTGGGGGGGGGGGCAAACTTTAAAATTACGTGTATTTATGCAGAAAAAAATGCTACTTGACAAAAAGTGGGGGGGGGGGGGCCCAAAAAACATTACTTTTGCCCCCCCCGCCCTTTTGAAAGTGGAGGGGGAATGTGCCCCTCGCCCATGCCCCGCGGGTCCTACCGCCATGTCAAATAGAATACTGTAGCAGGAATATATGTTTTGGGCCGGGTTGCACAAGTGCAAAAATCGGCTTTATAGACTGGCGGTCGGGCGGGGAAATATTTTCTTTCACACTTTACTCAGTAATTACTTATCGTAGCCTCATGACAATTAATATTTATCATCAGCGGGTGGTCCCATATCTTGAGATTCGATTTCAGACTTGTCCGACACCTACTTCCTGTTTACCGAATATTTTCACCATTATTATTAATACTAGTACACATTTTTGAAGACTGGTAATGGCCCATGTTATTGGTGATTTATTTTATTACATGTATGTTAATTGCTGATTTTATTTTTATTGTTAGTAAGCATCTTATAACGCCAATAGAAAGTTTGGTGAAATTTTATTCGTGTACTGCATTTAACAATATAAAAATCAACATATTTACAACAACCCAGCCATTTCTGTATTTCACCCATTTTTTATTTAAGATCTGATATTTTTATGGTACTACATAAGACCATTTTTTTTTTCTAATTTGACAAACTTTTAATGATATGAATAAGAAAGCCCTTGATATTATTGCTAAAGTTTCATACATGTAAATTATCATATAATTAGTATCATGTCTCTACATAATTCACTTTATTGCCGCTGGTATCATTCAAAATTCTAAATGGAACTTCAACATGCAAGCGTTTGAATTTTCATATTTGCATCAGGTATGCTTTGCTTAATTTATAAATCAATCATTTGTCATACATGTTTGTGGAATGATACTGTAATATTTTCTGTGTACAAACGTGATATTATTACAAGGGATTCCATATCACGCCCCTTACCTTGGGTACACTTGTCATCAATGAATTCCCCAATACATCCGCCCACGCACGTCCCGTTGTTTGAAAAACAGGTTCCATTTACACAATGTGAGCTGCATCGTTGATCACAAAACATACCATAATAACCTGAGCTGCATTCTGAAATGATGTGTGCACCAAAAAGTATATAAAATGGCTTGTATGTCTTTGATTTACATGCCTTGCTATTGGAGAGATGTGCATTGCTAAATGTAAGTTTTAAAATGGTTAACATATTATTATTATATCAGATTGTATATACAATAATTGCCCAAAAATTTCTCAAATCAAATTATGTTCCTACTGTATATTAAAGCATCGTTGTAGTGACACTAAACATAGAAATTTACATTTAGTCATGAATCATGAACAAACTGCAATATAACAAACCGTCTTACCATCACACCTATCCCCTCTCCATCCTGTTTTGCATTTACAACGTCCGTCATTTTCATTACAATCCCAAGGGGACAACTTCACACACAGCTTACGCGATTCATACTCTGGATTCAGGGTCATAGGATAAGGAATGGAAAAGAAAAATTGTTTAACACACTGTTCAGGGTGACACTGAAGAACAATACCTATTGTCAAATCATATAGTACGAACAAGAAAGGTCTTATCACAAGGAATATACATTTGAAATAAGAGATAACAATCATTAAGCATTCAACATTTATTATCAAGATTATATTACGGAGTTAAGGTACCCATGGGGGTCCGGGTTAGAATAGGCCTCCAGCATCCCCTTGCGTGTCGTAAGAGGCGACTGAGTGGGGCGGTCATTCGGATGAGACCGAAAAAAACCGAGGTCCCGTGTCACAGCAGGTGTGGCACAAAAGAGCTCCCTCCCTGCTCAAAGGCCCAGAGTGCCGAGCATAGGCCTAAATTTTGCAGACCTTCACCGGCAAATGGTGACGTCTCCATATGAGTGAAATATTCTCGAGTGGGACGATAAACAGTAAATAATCAATCAATCAATCGGAGTTAAGGTCAAATTCCAATGTCAAGATCAAAGATTAAGAACACCTTACACACAAAAATCGTCTTACCATCACATTTATTTCCTTGCCATCCGGGTTTGCATTTACACCGTCCGTCAGCTTGATTACATGCGGAAATACATCCAGTGCTACACTTTCCCTACAGTAGGCTTCCAAAATCTTCCGACAGTGGCAGCCACCACACCCACACACGCACACAGTCACTTTATCACCTTACCTGCCACAATCCGGACTTACATTGTGTAAATCACACTTAGCTTCCGTATTGTCATTCGACACGGTTCCCTCACAATCGCCGGAAGTTTTCTGGTTGCATCGGATGGACACGCACGGAACAAGCGCATTGACAACTATCTCCATAAAGATCCAATTACCCATCCGGAAGTACAGGACAATCCATTATCAGAGTTGCATACGTGGGGTCTCGTGCAGTTAACATTCACTCCTTTGAGAACAGTCAGGTTCCGTAATGTGTTGAATCGGATCTATTTAATAATAACGATAACCAGATGGATCCTTGATGCAATGAACATGTAAAAAAAAAAAAGAGAAAAAGCGGGGGGGGCGGTCCTGGGAAGAAATTCAAGTTAAGGTGTACGCGATCTCATAGATACTCTGAATAGGGATGGCAAAAAGACAAATTATATTTGTGTCAACGCTTTGTTCCAGGTTGGCAATTAGACAACAATACATAAAGCTCAAAAACCTTCTAATGCAAAATATAAAACGTACTCACCACAGTGGAAGCTACATTGTTATAGGAGATAAATATCATTTACCAATCAACAGTTATCATTAAAGATTAATATTTCGAAACTACGTAATTGCTGAAAATATGAACTCTGCTATTTTCCCATGAGGAATGCTACTAGAATTATGGCACAGGGAAGTTGAACTTCTTTGTCCATAGTTAAAAAAACACAGTTATTTTCACGATTAAGCATACTTGATTAATTAATTAAACGCTTTTTTAAACATTAGATTATTCAGGATCGAGCACAGTATCATGTCTGAACTCGACTATATTTTCCCATGTCACCATTCTTGGACATGGAGCGTAGCGGAGGAGGCTGTTCGGGGGGGGGGGGTGTTGGCATTCCAACCACAGGCTATAACGTATTTCATTGTTATATCACACAAACTTGTCATGCGGAAGATTTCCATTGACGAATACTAAAAGTCAAAGTCTCCAGTTTAGTGGGGAAAGGGGAACAGAATTTCCGGGCATGGTGTTCTGAATTCAGAAGACAGTACTTGTTTGGCGAGACGCAGTGGCTGTTCTCCCGGGTTTTTTCCTAGTGGTCAGTAATGCCATTACCCCATCCGCCCATCAATACACACACGCTTTATTAAATATTAACGTTACTGCTCACATTGGTCCCCGCCTACCAGTTTGCTTTACAATCCTCCATGACATATTTTCCCGTCTGTCTGTCACAAGTTATTCCAGCCACAGTCTACGTTACAAAGTGTTTCAGGCAAGATTGAACCATAATAGCCGTCGACTACACCACAGTTACAGGTACCGTTAATCTGTCTACCAAACGCCTACCACCTACAGTAGGACTACACTTGGTACCGTCGCATTTATCTATGCCGGTAGAAGAATCGGTGCATCCGTATCGTACCATACTCCCACTGTTCTGTACACCACGTTTATCCCAAACAGTTAGCTTACAGGTGTGTTTCGCATTGGTTTCCGTTATCGTCCCTGTTGTACAAGCCATTGCTACAAAATCATTTGCTTTGATCACCAACACACTTCCATACAGCGTTTAGTGAATCAGGCGTAGATTGTACACGTGCTGCCCCCGAGTATCCGTCAGTACAGCCCTGCGGTACAATATCAATTGTCTTTTGATGACATACACTTCCGGTTACAATTCTGTGGACAATCGGTCATTACAAGTTCTTGTCCCCAAATTATTATCATTTGCTACACCCGTTACGAGAAACCTCCAATCACAGACTTCCGCCTTGACAGTCTGTGGGCCAGTTTAATGTTTCGTGGTCCCACCGTATTCCGTTAGTTATAGCCTTCGGCTACAAATATCCATTGTTTTGATCACATGACTTCCGTTTACAGTTGTCGACAGCGTAAGGTGCCACGGGTTCGCCCATATCCTTTAGTACAGGCCATAAAGGTACAATAGCCATTTTTATCACATACCCATAAGCCAAGGCTTACAGGTTTTTCAAGACAGCTAATGTGCACATGTTTTTCCCAGATAGTCCTTTAGTACAGCCATAGGTACAAGAGACCATTTTGTCGATAAACACACACCTCCTGTTACAAGTTTGGGACATATAGATGAGCAGTGTGTTATTCCCAGTATTCCGTATACACAGCCAAGATTACAATATCCAGTCGTAGGAATCACACTTAATCCACGGAGGACAATTAACACTGCAGCGGGTACACGACACTATCAATCACAAAATGTTTAATTATGACTAAAAATATTAATCAACATATACATATGAAAGTTAGAGAAGAAGATTTAGCTTAATACAAGTATTACTATATAAGCACTATTGTGCCCCACCCTACGGACCTGAAACCCCTGACCCGATGAATTATCACACTTATGTAGAGCCACTTCATAATATGAATCATGGATCTCCTTTTTTTCAAAATATATATTTGGGAAGTATAAGAATATGCGTGCCCACACGCCAGGGTCTGAAGATGCATTTAAGTTTTTGTACTCATCACTACTGTGGAAGTAGAGCAGATTTTTAAAGATTTGGATAATGCCTTTAAATGAACTTAGGATTTAATTCAACATCTAGGAATCATACTCGTATATATCTTTTGCCTTTACATTACCTACAAGCAATTCACAAAGATAAAATCTTGCAAAATCACCTTGTGTTTTTTAAATACTTTTTCAATATTTCGAAGACATCCAGTATCAATTTGAATACCATACCTTTATTGGATTCGGAAAATTGATAAAAAGCCCTTACAGACAAGATACATCGCTTGGTTCCTAAGTGCCTCTACCAAGCCTCTCTCTTACTTTTAACTAAACTACTAACAAGCGATATTCAGGCAACCGTAGCGAGCCTGCTTTTACATGATAAGTTCGAAAAGTCAACGTTCTGTAAAATGCACATGTTTGGTTGGTAAATCAAAAATGAACGACAACTGTTCTCATCTAGTGTAGTAATGTTCAACATGCGAGGCAAGGCAATCAGCATGCGCACAGAAAAATTGAATCATCAACATGCTTGATCCTTGTGACCAGCTTAAATATGGCATATGAGTTTTGATACCACTAAAAAAGTGCATGGAACAACGGGCCAAGAAGGTTATTAATCAATTGTATCAATTGAAACTTTTTGATAAACAAAATCCTTCACACACTGATTGGGACTACGGACTGTTCCGTTTACCTGATCGAGACTATGCGGCTCACGGCGGTGTGACGGTCAACAGGGGAATGACTACCTCCTCTATGCACCTGATCCCACCTCTGGTGTGTGCCAGAGGTCCCGTGTTGCCCAACTTCTTGTTTTTGATGATTCTTATTTAGACTTACGACGGATTGATCACTGTTCGTTAGTCTTGCCTTTACACTTTACACAATTTTAGGCAGGCGAGACCCAAATATGTCTGTATTCTTGAAAAATATAGTTAGAAAATAATATAATATAAACTTTAACGGAATTCTCTCTTTTTACCACCGGATTAATGGGGTCATAATTTTATCTAGTAACAAAAACCCATTCCTAGCCACTTTTTAAGCAACCAGGGTTTAAGTAAGAATGTATTACAAATACTTTCTTCAAATGTTGACCGACAAGCCCTTATGCTATGCATTTAAAATGGTACATAATATATTCATTTCCCCACAAACAAACTATACAAAACTGTATGTCATGACGTCATTTGCATTTTAACATCATCTTGTCCTGGAGTTGCATTAGTGACTTATTCTATACAGCCTTGTCATTTCCTCGGAGTTTTCCCTTAACGACGCTGAGTAAAGAGTCTCTTATCAGAGATAACTGTATCACTACATATTCAGAAGTGGTGTCAATCAATTGTGGATTCTTAAAAACCTAAAGAGCTCTTTGATAACCTAAATCACTATTATAGAAACTCAATCACGTTGATTTGGTCAAAATTGACTGCATCACAAAAGTATGATTTCTCCCATTTTATACAACGATTTTCCCGATAAATTAAAATCCTAGACATTCTTCAGATTATAATAATTCCTTTTATCAAAATCCACCCGGAAATACGAATTCTAGGCTTCGTGGGAAACGAAGACGCACAGGGAAGTTTGAACTTCTGGTCCATAGTATATTAAAAATAACACATCCTTATACGATTTAGAGTATTGATTAATTTAATTTAAACGCTTTTCTAAAACCATTAAATTATCAGGTCACAAGTATATGTCTGACTCGATATATTTTCTGTCACCATTTGACATGAGGGGGGGGGGAGGTGTTGGCATTCCAACACAGGTGTAAACTTGTTTTCAATTGTATACACACAATCTTGCATGGGAAGATTTCCATTGAAATCACTAAAAGGTTAAAAGTCCTCAGTGTGGGAAGACAGATTTCCAGATGGTGTCTGAGTTCAGAGACACTAATTGTTTGCAGAGAGGGGGGGGGTGGTTCTCCAGGTAATATTTTCGCGGTGAGCTTTTTGGGTCGTAATGCACCTCTCCACCCCCATTCACGACCTCTAACTACACACACGCCTCATTACCATACTTACCATTACTGTCCACCATTCGTCCCCGTACGTTCTGTCTCACACTCCTCCGTCGACCATTTTTCCCGTCTGTGATTCCTGTCATCGAGTAGTTTATATGCCAGCAATCTATGACTCTACTCGGTTATTGCTAAGAGTTGTTGTTATTTGGTCTCTAGATGATCTGTTTTAGCCATTACATAAAGCCGTCACTTTAGCATCCTCAGATTATCGACGATGGGTACCGTAATATATATGCTCTATAATAAACGCCTTTAGCAATCTCAGTTCGAGGACATTAGGTCCACTGGTTCATACTCGCACTTTATATCCGTAGTAAAAGAATCTCGGGTTGCATCTCGTGCGATACATTAACTCCACGTGCATGTGTGCAAACACGGTTCTCCAAACTGATTTCCAGATTAAGCACGTTGTTAAACACATTTTGGAGTATATCTCCGTTAGTACGTCACCCTGTTTGTGAGCAGCCGCTATTTGCTACAATATAGTCCTGATTGTTTGCTAAGTATCAAACACACACAACTATCTTTCGCATTAGGCATGTTTTATTAGGTTGATGCTATTGGCTAGAGTTACACGTGTCTCCCGACCCTATGCCTTATTAGCCATTACCATGCCATAAGACTATTTATAGCCAGTTAGTTTTTAGGTCACATACCCTTCACGTAATTAAGCAGGGTGTATTTTTCTGACACAGTGGTATATATCGCTGCTTACAATTTGTTTCCTGCAGGTTAGTTGCGTGTTGAGTATCTAGCCTAGTTTATGTGTGTTATTATTTTAACTCATGTTGTGTACGATAAATGCATCATACCTTCTGTTAGGCGTATTTTTGTTTGTGGACAGATAGATGTGCAACTGTTCCCCGCGGAGTATCCGGTTAGTACAGCCAAGTTTACAATATCCAATCGTGCATCGCATACATCCACTGAGGACAATTAACACTGCAAGGCGCCGACGCTATCAATTATGAAAGAGGTTTTTTAAATGTATGTACTTTGATTACTTCGAAATTAAGTAGAAAAATATTTTTAGCGAGACGTCAAATTAGCGTTTATTTGCTTCAAAAGAAAAAAATAGTAGTAATGTTATTTTTAGTCTTAGAAAATTAATTATATCGGAGTTATAATGTGATGTATAGCTCGATTAAGAGGTTTTTTGACTCTAGATAATGTTGGAATGAATGAGTAGCGAGTATTTTTATTAAAATAGCTCGAATGTTCTCAAAAAATCTCCGCTTCGCTAATTACCATATGTTCTATTAACACTTAAATCGCTGCTCGCTTGAAAGTTTCCTCAACTATATTCAAGTTGGGTGAGTTGATATATGTTAATTTCATGATATTTGTTGATACTGATGAGTTATGAGAAGAGAGATTTAGTACTATTACAGACTTAGCAGTAAAGTGATATAGCATAAATTGTGGTCGCTCCCATCCCTTGTTTTAATCTTTCCACACTGAATACTCTCCTGTACCTATTAAATTTCTTTTCAGCATACTATATGTTTTAAGAGCTACTTTTCATTATAGATTAGGATATGCTAGTTGGTTGTCGGTTTTTTTACATGGCAGATGAATATGGCCCACCTATTCTGCGAAGTAATGACGAAGGCCAGTGTCCTACACGCTCAGAGGTCGAGCTGATATAGTTATGCATAATTATTAATCTAATCACTTACTCATGTTGAGTAGTTAGAATAGAGTATTATTGATTTATTTAGGAAAGGATGCTAACATCAATTGCCATAATTTAAAATTGATACATGCGATTTACTTTCAACATCTAGGTGAATCAGACTCTATACCTCCAACGCAGATTTCTAGCGTAAAAGGATATTTATTATTCTATTATCGAATTTTATGGCTACCGTGTTCTTTATTTATTACTTCGAATATTGCCGAATGATATCTCAGTAGGTCAAATTATTTAATTTATGCCATATACACTTTATGGTGGGGATCCGGTAGATATGCAGTAAAATGACCGCTTTGCAGGTACACAAAGACATACTATCTCGCGTAAGGTTGCAGTAAGTGACTTAATTATCAAGACGTCCTCTGCTGTTTTCAAGGCAATTTAAACTCAGAACGTAGCAACTAGACTCAGCTATAATGAAAAGAGTCTCATTTATGTATGATACTTCTTGTTCACGCTAATATTCGCAGTGTACAGTTTTGTGTTCTCATTTCAAAGATGTGATTCTTAAAAGAATTGTTGGAAATATAGTAGCTTTTGTGTTAATTAAGTCATGAAATCACTAAATATTATGAGAAAATTAAGCTATCAAGTCAACGTTTGATTTATTTCAATAAAGTGTTTCACTGTCTATCTCAAGACACCGGATATAGTGATGTGTTTTCTCACGCACTTTTTATTAATACAAACGATTTTCACGAATAATAATATTAAATTATTTTAGATTGCATGTCTTCTAGTTAGTAATAAGATAATTGCATTATATAACAAATTGAAGCACTGGTCCTTAGGATAGTGAGTAAATACGAATTGATCTAGTCTGTAGTGAGACTGGAACAATGAGGGCGCAATTTTTGGTTGAGAAAGAACGACCCTACTGATAGTGTCCCACGCCTAACTGAGATGATCTTGCTCCGAAGCATATAGAGACCTATTTTGAGAACGAGTCGGACTGGGATATGTTCTTAATGTGATATTATAATATATTATAATTATAGTACTATCCTAAGGAGGCTGTGGTCTTCCTATATGTGATATCTCTGTGGGATACTATTCTTTATTCTGTTCTACTTACTATTTGTCTACCGCCCCAATATATCGTTGTGCCAGACTATTTCTTTTGAGTTACCATTGTTCTCGAAAGCATATATTGTTTATCTAAAGAACATGTTTAATTGCGTCGATAAATAGAGCATAACCCTTCACGTGTCCTTTCTTTATAGCCTTTGTTTTTTGCTGTCTGTCCTTAGTCATTTTTATGTTGTGTCTAGAATTATGGCTGGAATGCACTATCAATTTATACCATTGATTTATTAAACTAGTTCTTTGGAAAAAATTTAGCGGCTTATGTATTTTGTTAATAAAGAAATTTATAAATCATATGTGAAATATAGAAAAAAACTTATTTAAAAAAATCATTTAAAATTGGAACAAAAAACCTATTGAAATTTAAGAACCAAATAAAAGGAAAGAATTAAAACAAAAAAATAATATATAAAAACAGTAGAATAATAAAATATATAATGAATAAAAAAGATGATATAATAGAATATAGAATAGTATTAGAAGGGAACAACACAGATGATAATTCAAATAAAATATAAGTAATAAGAATAAAAAAATATAATAAGTATCTATTATTTAAAAGCTAAAAGTAAAAAAGAGGTAAAAAATTTTTCAGTTAATAATATATTAATGTAAAAATGAGTAAGAGAAATTTACTAAAGTACATGAAAAATATCAATATTTGAATCTCAGTATGTAAATTTTTAAGAAATATTTTGCATTTTAAGATAACTCTAGAAGTTAAGGAGAATTTATCCCTCTCAGCATTAAGCTTGTCTGAGTTACGCATTTCGACCTTTATTTTGTGTGCTGCTAATTTTACTATTGAAGCTAGACTACATTTAATTGAGTCCTCAACGTGTACTGAAGTTTATTACCTATTCATGTTGCGGATTTTTCGCATAATGTTTTACGCGTTTTTGAGAGCATCACTGGAATGAATAGATATAAAATATTTTGTCGAAATGTGCGCAACTTTCTGTTTCATAATTGTAAATTATTTGTTTACTTCGGTATTCATCGATGTTTTTATTTATTAGAAGCCATAGGTTCTCTCGAGATGGCTCGTCTGTGCTGGTGTGGTATCTGCGTTGTTTCCGAGTTCGTCTACTAGACGCGCTGTTTGCGTCTATTGTATCTATTAGTTTTCGTGAGTCTGTGTCAAATTTGACAGACCTATTTGTGTATTAAATGTGAGCCAGCCTAGGTAATAGATATTGAAAATTGTCAGGATATACAATTTTAGGGCTTTGAAGCGATTTATCTCCCTGTGCAAGTCACTAGCATACTAATCCTCTCCATTTTTTGGCCCCAATATCTTTTTGGTTCTATGAAACTAAGCTTATTATTGGTAGTTTCACTTACACAAGTTTACATTTCCTATATATGTTTCGATTCTCACCATTCGGTTCTTTTGAGCATAACACTGGAAGAGACGATATTTATTTGTAATGTGTATATTAAATGCGCTATCTGGAGTTGCATAAATAATATATTTAGTAACCGTATATGGAAATGTTTAATTTATGAGGTGTTGTTGTGTTCACAATAGTGAAGTTTTCCATGAGGATGAAATGATAGTGTACCCTAGATAGAAATTTAGTCATATGATACTTTGACACTCATCGAGTAATCTTGCCATATCAGAATCTTTGTCGTGGTCATATTGGATATAATGTATAAGTAGAGGGTTCTTATGTATTATTGACTGGCGTTAAATGGCTAGTACTAGACATATAGCTGGATATGATCCATTTAGAGCTGTATGAGCTTTTAACTCATTATGCAATAGCGTTCATGCCTGATTCCATGTCCTTATGGTGTGGCAGATTCTTGAATATACCACATGAGTCACCTGCGGTATGGTGTGTAAGATCTCGAACATAATTGCTACTCTCTATATACGCATAACGAGGCATTGTCCTTAGTGCAGATATGGGGTGAGTTTCATAAAGCATTGAGGCCAACTACTTAAGCAGGACAAAAGACAGTTGAGTGTTGCAGGTTTGATATAACGCCAGAATATTCGATCGGTTGTAGGTAAGTATAATTCCGCTCCAATCTAGCGTGTTCGCTTAATTGATTATCTATTAGTTTTGCTTTCATTATCATCAGATTATCTACTTATTAATATGTGCATTATATGTGTACTGATGTAATTGTTCAATACCCTTTGTTCAGACTCGTCATTTTCCTACTGAGTAGTTTGTGACTTGACAGAGTCATAATACGTCGGGTATTAGCTTTACGAGAGAGTTTCAACTAAGCGAGTGCATATACGGGTGTGGATTGACACGAGCACAGTGAGAGAGGAAACGCATTACAATCCTGGCGCATTGCAGACCTGATCCGCACTTTCGGTAGTGATCGCTGAAAGGAGGGGTGAACCAGTGATGCCCTTACACTACGAGTTTTCTGTTATGTGTTTTTGTGGGATTATCTGATTATCGTTTAAAGGGCATATGCAATGGTACAATTCTCACAATAAAATTCTATCTCTCTCATAAGTGTAATGTTGAAAGACTTCTCAGATATAGATAAATAATCTTATAGCATTCTGATCTCGCTTGCGTGACAACGAGATAGGTAACTATCCGTCGAATTATATGAAATGAGAATAATCTTTTTGATATGTTGTATTTTATTAATCTCTAAGATTTTATCTCAAATAGAGACTATAGAGATGAGTTATTTTTACACCATATAAGACGTGAGAACTTGAGATATTTGCATTTATTTTGTTGGGTATGAGGTCATTGAATTGCATAAGGTAACAGATGAGATGAAAGTTGACGTATAGTAAACACAATTATAAACAATTTGGATATCAACTAAAATATATTTTTAATTTGCAAATGATACCATTTACTATATCCCTATATGTTGAATATTAGGGGTAACATACCCTAGGAAATTTCTTCTCTATAAAAGAGGAAACAGATGTTATAGACAAAAATAACTAATTTGTGAACAAATGACTAGTAATTGTTCAGAGTACAACTTTTAAAGCAGAATACTCCATGTTGTGTTATATGACGTTTTTATCATATTAGAGATGTTTTGATCTTTCAGAACTTTAAGCGCTCTATATAAAATCCTCTATGTTTATGTCATTTTCATTGATTTCCATTTTACGGTTGAATATATCGAGCTGATGCATGAAATTCGTTTGAATTACACATGCAAGCTTATTGTATTCGATTTATTGAACTTCACAAGATTTTGACTTTTAGTTTTGTGTAGAGATATCTCTCGATAAAGAATAATATACATTTTTGAGACTCACCCCTTGCGAGTGCCTGCGGTAGATGAATGTGAAAGTTACTTGGCCCCATAGTTAATTCCGTGATAGTGTCGTGAATACGCTCCTTGATCATATTTTCTACTATTAATTTTCGCTCCTCTTAAGTATGCGTATCATAACAGAATAGATAAGATTTTTTACCGGTTATTCATACTCTTTCGATGTGTTGTATTTGAGAGAATCGATCCCTGAAATATCCTCTAATAAAGAGATTTCATAGGACAATAAGTAGTGTTAGAAGAATGGCTGAATATATAATGTATCCAGGGTCATCATTCCAAGTCAATAATCTAATGTATATATAACGGTTTATCACAATCAGATGTGTGATTCCGATTTAAATGAAGATCTAGATAGAGGCATCTTACAGTTCAGATTCTTGTGTAAATGGTCACACTTTATAAAATTCAACTGATTTTTAACGATATATTTCAAGTTGTTTTCATATTGCGTTGAAGTATCAGCTTGTAATTTGTGCCAGTATTCTGTTTGAAATTGAAGTGTTTAATTGTGCTTTTTCTATATTAAATTGCTTAATCAATAAGTGGTGTTAGTATTTGACGATAAGTTTAGATAAACTAAATATACTATGTGACCTTCCTTTGCGGCCTTGATTATATGTGTTATTGGTATGTCCAAGATAAGAGCTTTGACATTGTTACCTTCGAATTACGCCTTGTCATTTTCTTGCTTTTTTAATGGTTTTAAAGCAATGCTGATATTTACAAAATAAAATTGTTTAAAGTATATTTTCATTTTAATTGATACTCTCTAGTCGAGTCTAATTGTTTGTAGTGTGTGGGTTCATCTCTTCTGAATAGCATCCTTAAAGGAGTATCGTTTTCAAGATCAAAGAGTTTGGTGATATAATGCATCGAGTTGGTTCAGTGGTGTCCCCATCTATTTCCAGGCGATCTCATGAAATATACCCGTTTTATTTAAACTATTCATACTACAATGTTTTTCGTTTAAGTGATAGAATACTCCTAAATGCTCAAAATTTCCAGCACCTTTTGGCCTCCTTGCAAGACCCTTGTTAGCGAGTCATCAATGTTTACTCATTTCATATTAATCAGTAGAGTATAGAGTATATATTCAAGTCGAAATAAGCACTTTGCCTTCAATTAAATGCTAATCTAAAAACCATATGTTTGGATTTCTAGTTTAAGAGAAATTTTTAAAAAATAACTTTATTGACCCATTTCGGTCTCTCCTCTAATTTGAAGGCGCTGGTGCCCCTAGAAACTTATATGTGTGCCGTTTACGCCTTTGTTCATTTATCATACCCAATAGTTTCAGAATTCTAGCAAGCTTAACCAAAATATTTTTAATGTTGTTATAGTAATCTTCCTCAATGTGGTATTATTTTAGTGGTTCATCCCCTTAAATCTTTAAAGTGGTGACGATTTCATTAGACAAAAATGTTGTGAAATTCCCTTATGGAATAAAATTTGTTTTCAGGGTGTCAACATTCCAATCAATAACAAGCAAATGCAATGTCACAAATGTTTTTCGTCATTGAAGGAAAGTAGAATGGAATGCAAAGTCATAAGTTTAATTCGAGAACCCCAATTGATTAATCCTTTATTAGACGTCACAATTTTCATTCATGATAAGCAGTTGATATATATATCTCGTTTGAATAACAAGGCATCTTTTTGTCTTCAATGAATGCGTTCACAAAGTTATTTGTAGTTTTTGACCCGAATATTCTCTTGGAAATTTAAAACTTTCCGCCTCTTAGTCCCTAAATTTGAAGGGCTTGCCCAAAAACTCTAGTTATACTCATCGAGATGCTCAGTTTCTCTTTATCTTACATATTGTTGTTAGTTCTATATGTCTTTTCAAAATATTTTCGTATGAAAAAAATTGGACGAATAATTTGTCGACAAAAAATGCTGGAGGAAAAAGATTTTGACGTTTTTTCGGGTCATATAACGATGCTTCATCGGTTTTCTAGGGCGTCTATCAATAAAGTTATTCATTGCGTTCCCTGCACATCTCTATAAATTTCTTCTCTACTGATATCCCTAAAATTTGAAGATGAATCTTTTTAATGGTGGTTCTGAGACATTTCAAGCGACGAGAATCAGACCCTTCGAAAATCATCTCAAAAGGGCGTTCAATATATGGACGTTAATATTCAACGTAACGCTCAAAAAATAAAACAATATGTATTAAGTTTAGAGTTAATATCGATCATTCCTGAAAATATTGACGCAAATCTTGTTGATTGAAGCATATCTCGAAGAAATCGCTGGCATCGAAAAATTTTGGAAGAATAGAAATTAAAATGAATAATAGAGAGAAAAAACTTAAGAAAACATAATAAGATCTTCTCTTGGACGGAAGAGTGCTAATAAGTGAGTTAGTTAGACAACAGAGAGAACATCACTTTACAGACCTATTCAGAATTATTGATGATTGATTGAGACCCAATCTAGTACTTTATACAGTGTTCTGGTTTGTAGCTGCAGGTGCAAGTTTGCATTTGCCAAAGCAGTATAGTGTTATGATTCGTCTATGAAATTCGAAGTATAATAAATAATTGTTGAAGTTACATGTCTCTCGAGTCAGAGCCATTATTGAGTTCTTTTTCCAACCAAACACATCAGGGTGATAAGGATGTTGGTACTGGATATACTAATTCTAGAGTGTGGTACTATAAGGATTTTTACTTAAATAATAGTTCTATAAAACGTATAAAGTTAACGGACTTGCGATGACCTTAACACGATGTCAACATTCGCCTATTCTGTTATTTTAAACCAAAGTGTGTACCAGTTTATTGTTGCCTCTCGTACTAAGCCTGAACCTCTGACCCGGGTTCGAATTGTTCCTTCGGCACCCAGGCGCGGTGTAGGCTATAAGTAGGAACGCGGAAGTGACGCAAATATGGCCGGGGGTCTGGGGGCGCCTGAGGCCCCAGGTTGTTCGATTGGTTTGCCGGGTTTTGGGAGCTGTATTGGGGTCCAGGGGAAGCCTGGTGGGGGACCCAGGGGGGCGAATGCTCCGTCCCCTCGGCAAGCTCCTGAGTTTTACCAATAAGATTACCTAAATTGGTGT
>CAJDSM010064046.1:0-15192 GCA_903981925.1 Ostrea lurida | reverse complement strand
TTGATCAGGTAAACGGAACAACCCGTAGTCAGATCGGTGTTGAAAAACGGTTAAACAATTGCTATAAAATATCAGACAGCATTTGACCCAATGGTAGGTTACTTTGGCAAACTTAATCGTTATAACGACCATAACATTTCCGAAATGTTGCCTTTAAACGTGATTGTTGAAATACCTACAACAACAACTTGTTTGTAAGTAGCCTGCCTTGGTGAAAGATTTAATGACCGAAAATATGGACGGTATTTTAATACTTTAATTTTTTGTTATGAAAATTATGTGTAAGCACGTGCCTTAAGTGCCCAATGGCAGCTACGCCACTGTAATATGTGTCTGCGCAAATATTTGAATGTCGTGGTTTGTATCGTAAATAATGTGTAGCATGACAAGTGAGACGTTGTGATATCAATGTATGATATTGTTTCTGCGCGAGTATTTGAAATAATCACTGCACAAGTCGTAGCGTAGCATAAATATCGTGATACAGGACGTGTGAGGCGTTGTGATATCAATATTTGATATGTTTGAAAAGGTCACTGCACATGTTGTGTTTTGTATCTTAAATAATGTGTAGGATAACGTATGAGGCGTTGTGAGGCGAGTATTTGAATGTCGTTGTTTGTATCGTAAATAAAGTGTAATATGACATGTGATGCGTTGTGATATCAATGTATGATATTGGTTTTCTATGCGAGTCAATTTGAGATGCTTCCGTAGTTTGTGTTGTTAATAAAGTGAATAAGACATGTGAATGCGTTGTGATATCGAATGTATGGATATTGTTTCTATGCGAGTATTTGAATGTCGTAGTTTGTGTTGTTAATAATGTGTAGCATGACATGTGATGCGTTGTGATATCAATGTATGGTATTGTTTCTGCCCAAGAGGAGGAAGCATCTCTTATTGTTCGGTCACATCTGTTGTGGTACCTTTATCTTGATCACGATAAAGGAGTTAACCGTAGTAAAAATAAGTGCACCATTTGTATGAAACAAGTCAGACAACATTCTATCCAATGATCGCTTGTTTACAAATTTGCGCAAATTAGATCATTATCATAAGGATCATAAATTTTACAAAATGCTTATTTCAAACGAGACCGTTGAACCCCCTGTAATGTCTAAAAATAACTACACATCAGTTTATAATTGTTTTAAAATATTTTATATCAAAATGCAATCATATTGTTGTGAAGGACATATTAAGGTAAGGTGATTGATCAAAGACACTCTTATTTCAAAGATATTGTGATTTTGTGAGATCATTTCCATTTGAATCCTATTATTGCCAACTATCTAATTTTCTAAACGATTGTATATAAAACGGATGATTTATAACTGCCTTGACACAAGTTTGTTGCATTTGTACCCTGAAATTAAGTTCACTTGAACTTTTATGATGCTAGGTACTTGACGTTTTCAGAGTACCAGCACAACTTAGCAATGACAAGAAAATATTCGTTTGAATATCGCAGACAGCATCCTGAAATGTTTCCGGAAGTTTGTGGTATATGTACACCACAACGTCGCTTTCAGGCACCAGCGCATAAAGCAAAGCATGGCGAAATGAAACATGAACAAAGTCAACCATCCAACCAGTCCCTGAAGAAGATAATAGCAAGTGGTTCCTTTAAAAATCGGAGACGGAATCCTGAATTGTTTCCCGAAGCATGTGACACATGCACACCACAACGTCGCTTTAAGTCACCAGCACATAAAGCTCAACATGACAAAATGAAACATGGGCCACACTCACCATCCAACTGTTCCCTCCACACAATAACAGCAGACGATCTAAACAAATTCGTGAGGGATGAAATTGAACCTGATACAGAATACAACAAAAGCTGTAAAGCGGTAGTTCGTCGTCTTTGCGAATTTATGAAAAACAACTTCCCTGATAAATTGAGACCATCGGAAATCATCAAGGTACTAGTATATCATTCTACATGGTTTAGAATTACATGTTGCATACTTTTTTAAGTTATTGAAATAAAAATATTCATTGCAGGGCGGGTCACTTGGAAAAGGCACGGCACTAAAGGATAGATCAGATATAGATCTTGTTGTCTTTCTGAAGGATTATGACTCTATATCTGACCTGTATGACAAGATAGAAAGCATTTTGGAGGATATGAAGCTTTACCTCGGCAATCATGGGGATTGTACTGTGGAGAAAACTACTGCTCACGCCGTCAAAATCTCGCTGTCATGTCACGCCGGCCATACTCATGACGTCGACGTACTACCAAGCGTTGATCTGAATATTCTGAAGAAAGGTATGCATGTTACAAAACGACAATACAATGAGACGTGTATTTAATCCGAATAGCGAAGAGTATATCTTATGTTTTTATTGTCATATACTTACATGTAGTAATGATTAAATACAGATTCTGCACCGAGCGATATGGATGGCGTCATACCACGTCGATATCACCGACCGGTCTTAAAATTCAATTCCATATCAGACCGGCGTACAAAAATGCATATCAGTCCAGGAATGACGTATTCGCTTGTATTATTCAAAATATTGAATTTTTAACCTTGTTTATAGCTGTATAACTGTAGCTCTCTGACAAAATATTGGGACAGATCAGCTCTGAGCAACATATATGTACAGATACACTCTCTGATAAAAACCCTGGATTTACGGCGCACAATCAACTGCGCATGGTTGATGTTTTATGTCGTATTCCCGCATCGCCGAACCATGAATCCAATATCTAAAAGTTCCTTACATATTTTCCTACCATAAATGTGTCCAAGCATACCTTCAAATATTCATTAATGCCCAATACGACCTGAATACTTGAAGGTTCAAGTGTGATTCCGTTCGTTTTCTAGACGTGGCCATGTTAGGTTCCTGGTCAATTCGAAAGATAATTAGGAAAATAAAAATAAAAATCTGGGACGGTCATGTTTGTTGTTGAGTGTTTTTAATATTCACTTTAAAATTTACTAAGATTTATTCATTTAAACTTAACTTGTCTGTTGGTATCAGTAAACAATCAAGAACTGGGCCTTGGCCTGTCCGAGCTCCATTCGGTATAATTTATGAATATTAACAGTTTTTACCATAGTTAATATATGTATCAAATGTTTACCATTATAGTAAATCAATTTATCTCATTCCGGTGGTGTATATCGCTGGTTTGATAAACCATAGCTTTATCAAACGCCCGTTTAATTGATATAGCGCTTCCGATCCGAACTACTTTTGAGATCACCCCCGCTTCAATATTCCCTAGTCAACTTTTTTGTTTGTGAATAAGTTTTTGTTGAAAAAAAATCTTTTCAACAATATTTGATAATGAATCTAAAACATGAACAACTTGTTTAGGCTTGCCGCTATAGTGTTTATCCAACAAAACTACTGCAACTTACAGTGCAAGTGAGCCCAGTTTTAGCACACAACTTCGCAAGATGTTCATAACAGAGAATGTTGAGTACAAAAGGCTGTGATAGCAAGAACTATTCCATTAACCACAATTCTCTCCCTTAGAGACATTCTAGACGTAACGAATATGAAAATATTTTTGGCCTACCTTGTTTAACTCATCAAAGTGTCATGCACTGAATTTTTCCCATCGTTCCAATCCAAGAAGATGCTTAAAAATTTAATTTGAAAGCATTGTAATTCCATTCACAAACACTTTGTTCCCTGAACACCATTTAATATTTATATGATCGTTGACGTGATTTAAAAAACTCGCAACGAAAACTTTCACAACTGCCTGCGATGACACGATTTCTATCAGCTGTTCTTGTTATTGGGGATCATCTAAAAACTAAAAGTGATAGGCAGAGTGAATCTCGTTGAAATGGTGTATTTATTCGCTTGGCAAGCCTCGCGAATGAAAACACCATTTCAACTCGTTTGATAGAGCAATTATCAAATCACGCAATATAGATATCCGAGCTATGCACCTTGTTTTTTTAATATTGTGAATATATACAATGTAATAGTATTGCTATGAAACACGTCAGACAGCATTATTGTAAATCGTTGTACAATGTATCAAGGTGTATATCATAGTAAAGTAATGTATCAATCATTATTTGATATACCTTTAAAACGCAGAAAAGTAACCAATGCGTTAAAAATAATAACATCTGATAAAATCAGCTACGGGACTTCGCATCAAATAAAAAAAAACCCACACAACACACGCACACAACTTTAGTAGCTTTATACCGTTCATATACATTATTTAAGTACGCAAAAGAGTAGTATATGATAAATAGAATACTACATGCCAAAATCCATAGCACATGTTACATCAGCCCTCAATCACCATATCAACCCTCGGAACTTCGGCTCCCAGAAATATGATATTATTAGGATTTTTTATGTAATATTCTCTATTTATTACTGTTCGTAATTAGATATTTGCATTCTTTTTACAGGAACTAAAAGAGAAATTTACTCAACAATGCATGACGAAGAATCTTTACGGGAATACTATTCCGCGGCACTAGCCCCACTACAGATTTCCTTTGTTTCCGGTGTTCCGACGAAAGTCAAAACATTGATACGTTTAATCAAATACTGGAGGAAAACCTACGTTGAGGTAATGTCATACGAAAAACATTTATTAAATTCTATCATTTGGTACACAGGCGCCATTTTCGATTAGTGAATACTTCATCACAATTTACATTGACAGGAGAGCACCAACAAGCAACGACTACCGTCCTCTTATCCACTGGAGCTGATAACAATTGGGGAATGGGAGGACGCTGGGAAACCAGAAAAATTTAACCTGCAGAAAGGTTTTTATCATGTATTGGTGGCCATTGCAAACTACAAGGGATTGAAACGTGCATGGGATACAAATTACGATTCCAAACAGTACATTAGGTGATTATTTTTGCAGAAAAGCGTGAAAAATTATGGCTAAGTTCTTGCAATTTCCCATTTGAATAGCACGGCGGATTTGAAAGATTCATATGAATGAATATATTGTACATGGTTTTAATAGTATGCATGTTGCTTGGGTTTTCAGTGAGTACACGTACCCCTATGTGATGGATCCTGCCAACCCCTTCAACAATGTTATGAAAGCTATGAAAGCACGTAAACCTATCTGCTGGGATGTCGTAGAGAGCAAAGCTAAAGAGTTCCTTCGCATACCACTGTTTAGCGGATTACCCGCCTTTAGTGGTTGGATATAAATATGATGCATGTAACTAATATGTCATTCGTTGATTGCAACTTTGAAAAAAAGTTTATTATTAGCATTTTATTCATTTCAACACATTTACAAATTGAAGTGTTGTCAATTTACAGTAATGATTTGAGAAAATAAGCGAAGATTGTGTTTACTTAGATATATTTAGACTGCACTACCGCCATGCTAGTACTACATGAAAATGGAACGATAATGAAAATTCTAAGAATCATGGCTACAGATGGGGTTTTAGGAAGTATTGATAGTCATCGAAAACTATAAGATACCAATGTAAGCATACGATATAGATTGCCTACCATTTTGTTTATTTTTTTATTCATTTATAGAATTTGTTTATATTGTTATACACCTTAAATTATTTCCTATATAAAACTAATACGAATTAGGGCCAACATTAATCTTAACTCTTAAACCAACTCTCCCACTCATAGTCTATTACTGTGGAAAACGCTTGTCGAAATCCGGACTGTCTGATAAAGTTATCGTGCCAATTTGTTTCTCATGGCCTATTGTCCAGCTAGATAACGTTAGGTGAGCCAGAGCAAATCCTCACCTGGCCGTAAGGAGAAGGCGCCGTGGAATTGACTTGTCAACCATTCAATAACACGTTTTTTTTTAAAATAGAATGTGCTGTACTAAGGTTATGTTGAAAGATAGAAAATGCGCTATCAAAGTTCGTAAATTAAAGATCAATGTTTTTGCTGATTCCTCGTAATTTTATGAGTGGACATTCGATTGGGTAAGTTTAAGTTTTTGAGGAATTGAAGATCGATCCCAGAATGAAATGGCATGTGCGGGGGGGTGGGGGGGGGGGCAGCCATGGTCTGGATTCATCATCTGGTAATTCTGCCGAAGATAACCGCACTACTTCGCAGAGATCCCGCAAAGAGGAGGCTAATATCATATGAAGTGGGCAGAAACAGAATGGGGGAGGGCGGGGGCGGGGGCACACAGATTCATTAAAAAAAATATTTGCAAAAGCAACAGAGAAAAAAGATTATTTGATGCATAGCCATCAAAATCGGCGCTAATATTTAAGTTCTTTAAATAGATTCTATTGTCAAAGAACACAATACGACCACAATCATACTTTGACTGTCCCCATCTCAGTAATATTTGTCAGTGCCTTCAACTCCGGCATTTAGTAATTAGTAGGCAGCTACAGTCAGCTAGATTGCAGTTGAGAAATTGATTTCTAAAATGTTAAAACGCATCAGCATGAAGATGACAATTGGAGCAAATAGACATCATACTTTCCGAGATTGATGATAAAAAAATAACTAGCACCCACCTTGTTGAAAGGCATCACCTCCGATCTGTGTCCATGGATGATGGCGATGTCATTTGTGTGGACTGGCTATGAATTTGGCTCGCCAGATTGAGATTTAGACGAGCATAAGCAGGGCAATCAAAATATACAAAATTAAAAAATCATTTGAGTCGCGCTGCCATGTCACCATGACCAAAAATGATTTTATTATTTACACATATTACTAGAATTAATTATTTAGAACCCAAAAATGGAATTACAGCTTCTATATTTACACAAACTGCCCACTTGGGGGAGTACTTGTTGTAAAACTCGTTTAAAAAGTTGGTGAATCGAAATATTATATTAGTAAGATAATGAGCCTGCATTGAACAGTAATATAACATATTTTAATTCTCTTTGGGAGAAACTCTTTTATCAGCCTATTACTAACTATTGATAAATTGAATTTTTGAAGACCAAGCTAAACTCCTCCCTTTTAATTCACCATTGCGCATTTTGGAACACATCACAAATAGATCGGCCGCTCTGCTGCGGCCGATCAATGAGGGGAAAGTGGTACATGGTACGGCTAACAAAACACAGCCATCCCATCAAATGTCGTGAACATGATCCGATATTGCATAGGTCCGAATAGTTCAGGACTGCTCGTTCAAAACCGGTCGATGAGTTTTGAAGTGCCTTTATAGAATAGATGACAGAGAGAGAGGAGAGAGAGAGAGAGAGAAGAGAGAGAGAAAGAGAGAGAAGAGAGAGAGGAGGAAGAGAGAGAGAGAGAGAGAAGAGAGGAGGAGAGAGAGAGAGGAGAAGAGAGAAGAGAGAGAGAGAGAGATGAGAGAGAGGTAAGAGAGAGAGAGGAGAGAGAGAGAGAGAGAGAGAGAGAGAGAGAGAGAAGAGAGAGAGAGAGAGAGAGAGAATTTACCAAATAAAATCAATAATCAAATAGAGCGTAATAGGGCAGAATCTAAAATGTACGTCCGTCGTCTCAGGCAAATTTCAGATATAGGGGGTTAATGGGATTAGCAAGGACTTCTCAAATCTGAAGTTAGGAAATTTATAATGCGTAATTAAGCATTTTGAAAGCTAAATAACTAATTCAGAATGGATACAAATACGCGCGTGTGTCGGTGTGTGTGTGTGTGGGGGGGGGGGGGGACAGATGTCGTCTGTGAATTCCCTCAAAACTTTTTAATAAACTTTACGCCAACTGCAATATCTACTATAAATACGCAAGGATCCGCAAAAAATAAAGATATTTTAAAAAGTATGATTTTTAATAATTACAACTTTGGTAAGTGCATTTTTATTTCAACTTAACTTTAGTAAGCACATTCTATTAAAACAAGTGAACGTAGAAGGAATGTAGACTGATACAAAATAAAAGAAATAAACAGTCCTTCCACGGCGACCGCTTTCCTTGACGCCAGGTGAGGATTTTGCGTCCGCCTCCTAAACGTTCTAGTTGGACAATAGCCAGACAAAACAATTGCATTAACTTCTCAAGAGCAGACAGTCCGGGCTTCGAGCTTCTACGTTTTCACACAGTAATCGTCGTAAACTGTTGACACCGGCATTAGTCTGGTCCAATTTCTATTGGCTACATAAGTCACGTGATTCATTCTCTGCTGCTTTGTTTACGAAATGGTGAAGTTCACTGATTTAACTAATGATGAAACGAAGCATGTAGTACGCGAAAATGAGCAGAAATAGGAAAAATAATTAATCCAATTTGGATATTTGGCTATTTTAATTCTTTTGAACAAGTGGATACGGTGATAATGTATGCAATCACACTTTTTTTTTGTGTTAAGGGTGATGAAACGTTTGACACATTTTTTGCCTTATGATTCAGTCATAATTATGATGAAAGATGGCAACAGCCTAAACACAATACCTTCAACTGTTTATTTTTAGGAATTTTTTTTAGACTTGTTTTTTAAAAACGGAAAAAATACATTTTTGTCCTAACCTTTCCATTACATACACTCTATTTGTATTGAAAGTTAAGGCAAAATGTATAGTAGATGAAGACACTGAAAACAAAATTCTATTCAGTGTACTATTATTTTATTTTTGAGGAAAAAACATGACAAAAATATCAAGAAAATCGTCTTTTTATTACTATCAGACAGGAAAACCACTGGAATATATGTAATGGAGAGCAGCACATATGTTAACAAATAATATTCAACCAAAAATTGAATAAAAGTTTAAAAAGGAACGCATGAATTTTATTTTTCTTTCCAAAAACCTTGTAATAAAATATCCTTTAATAGGAGTTACCCTTCTTGAATGTATGGGAAAATGAAAAAGCAAGGCAACATTTTTATTCACAAATTTAATAAATTTCGAATTCTAGTTTATCTATGGCATTATCTGGACATATAGAGGTTGGCATTTTATTACTAAACATACTTTCAATTGTTTATTTTGAATAAAGCTTGGGATACCCTTAGAATTAGCACCAAAACTGACTAATTAATCCAAGTTAAAAACTAGGTCCGTATAGATTTATCGCTTATATTGCCTCCAATATTGAACCCGACCATATATCAAATATGAAGGAAAGACTGGCAAATAGTCCGGGTTCAATGTTGGAGGCGAATATAATCGATAAATGTAATTTTGTGCGGTTCCTAAACCTTTTCTTCCCGACTAAAACGTTAAACCGACAAGTAAGACCGTGTTTCAAGCGGAAACGCGTCACTTAGCTCTGAATATCGGACGGAAAGCGTTGACGTTTCATACTACCTTAAGTTCCAAATCTACAAACCATGTGCATGTAAAGTAGAAAAGGGAAAAAGCTCATCTAAAAGACTGAAGATGTATGAGAAAACAGCTATAAAATGTTTCCTTGGACAACAGCTGTTTTGTTTGACCCTCGAACGAATCTATTGTCTTCAGCCTACTGCTGCGGACAAAATATCTGTCTTCGAGTCAAACATCTGTTACCCTCGAACTCATTCAATAACTGTATACTGTTATAATTCAGTAATACAGTTTTGTAAGATCCATGTACTTTTGATACAAAGAAGGGAAAGTAATTGTACTATGTATAATATTAACGTAGACTTTGTGACATTCGAGCACACTGCAATGTATTGTACTTCAATAGCTTTGAGGTATGAATGCTTGTGTTGGAAACACTTTCATGTATATGTAAAGGCAAAGATAACGAACAGTGATCAATCTCGCAAGTCCTAAATATAATACAAAAACAAGAGTTGGGCAATCACGGACCCCTGGACACACCAGAGGTGGGATCAGGTGCCTAGGAGGAGTAAGCATCCCCTGTTGACCGGTCACACCCGCCGTGAGCCCATAGTCTTGATCAGGTAAACGGAACAATCCGTAGTCAAATCAGTGAAAAGTATTTGCGTAAATGAAATATAACTTTTAATAGATGGTGATTTTTTATATTCTTACGAGGCGGAATTCATTCAAAAGCTTCTACATGACAAGAAAACAATCTCTTCCGGTGGCCTTTCAATCGACATTTCAATACATTAACGACGTCATATCTCTTAATGATAATCATTTTCATTCATACACGTATGCCGATTGAATATATCCCAGCGAACTAGAAATAAAAGACACCTCAGCCACTGAGTCATCCATATATGTTTTGTATTTGGATATTTTATTGAACATAGAATAATTAACAACTCAACTTATGACAAACGGGACGATTTAAACTTCTTCATATTTGTGTTGCAACATTCCATCATCACCTGCATATGGTGCTTATGTCTATCAACTTTGCAATACGCAAGAGGTTGTTCTGAGTATGATCAATTTTTGAATCGAGACAGGCTATTTACAAACAAGTAGCTTTGCAGGGTTTTAACAATGACGTTCAAAGACAACATTTCGCAAATTCTATTTTCGTTATAACGAGGTTGTTGGGTCATTCTTTTATACACTGATTTTGACTATGGATTAATCAGTTAACATGATCAAGACAATGGGCTCAAGGCTGGTGTGCAGCGGATGTTTACTCCCCCAGGCACATGAGTTGGTCATGTTGTAGATTCTGCATTACTACTGTCCAACAAATTCTAAAATTTCATACATGAAATTTTATAGTTTTAAATAAAGAAACTATTATTGAAATAAAGTTTATACAGACCACTTTGCATGTTACTTACCTTGCAGTTGTACGCACTTTCTGTTGTCAAAGACGAACTTTGTAAGTAAAAAGTTAGCATCGTTTTGATCAGTCGGTATAGATATACATCTATTGTAAATCAAGATTCATAAAGCTATTGCCAGAATATTGATCTAATAAAGTAGTATACAGATTCTGTTGTCTTCTTATGATTGATTATCTAAAGAATTCAATATAAAACAGGTTACGTTAGCCGTACACAGTACAATGTGATTTTGAAGTCAAATCTTTTGTACACAGGAGTAAGATTGACAAGACAAAATGTATGGAGAGATTTCAAAACGGGTGAAAAAATTAGTTGGTCCGTAATTCAGATTGTGCAAGTCATAAAAACTAGATTTTAACTTGCCTATAAATGATCAAGCAATATACATGTACTACTACATGTACTAATAAGCAAGTGATTAAATAGGTTTACCGTTGTTAGATACTATCGCCCTGGAAGAGGAACATTATGTTTTTGCAAACATTTTAAAGCCAATTACGTTCGAGCATTTTTCTTGCAAACATAATTGTGAATAATTACATGAATATTGATAATGCAATGAACTAAAGAAAACCTTCAATTTCATTTTCTATTAATAAATCATTCATGTCTATTTTAATGCGGTTTATTTACTAGTGCGTGCTCTCTCTCTCTCTCTCTCTCTCTCTCTCTCTCTCTCTCTCTCTCTCTCTCTCTCTCTCTCTCTCTCTCTCTCTCTCTCTTTGACAACTGATTCATCTTACCTTAAAAGTAAAGTGGCACACATGTACACATATTTAGTGAACATAACAAAATACTAGCAGCATACTGGATAATGCACGAACATACATTTGAATTTTCAAGTTTAGATAGAGAATGTGATTGAAAAGTATTTGAAATCTTGACTTATCAGGAATGTATTTTTAATTTTTTTTTTAAATACATTCAATTCTAAATGAAAGTAAAGTAAATTTCAAATACGTCATATTTACTTATAAAATGTATTTAAATGCAGCTAATTACGATTACATTTTTAATTTCTTTTGATTTCCACATCCTTGATCAGCAATATGATGTAGAAAATTTATAGATGATCCTTCATATCATTTGTTCGTGTCTTCACATAAATGTATTTGAAAAGGAAAAGATAACAAACAGGGATCAAATTCGTAAGTCCCAAACAGAATACAAAACAAGTGTTGAGCAAACACGGACCTCCGGATACACCAGAGGTGGGTTCAGGTGCCTAGGAGGAGTAAGAATCCCCTGTCGACCGGTCACACCCACCGTGAGCTCATTGTCTTGATCAAGCAATGGAGTAATCCTTCGTCAAAATCGGTGTATGAAGAACAGCTGAACAATTCCTATGAAACATGCCAGGTGCTTACGAGATTAATCATTGTCCGTTATCGTTGCCTTTTCACCTACAGATTATATACTTGTTTGAGAGAAGTAATTCTGCCACAACAATCATATTCAATTAATTCCAATAATCATTGACTGTATTGAGTAAAGCAGAAACTCAAATTCATTGTTAAGTTTGGGGTCGCCAGAATGCCAAAGCGCTCTCTCGCTTCATGGAGTATACTGATATGAAGCGTTACAGCTCCTGCTTTTATTTAACTTTAGAAATGAAATTCATATTTTTCATGATAGTTATAATTAATGTGTAACGATCATATTTTTTATCTAGAAAGATCGAGAATTTTTTTTGTAATCATGGGATCATTTTGAAGAAATTACAATGTAACTTTATGACAAACGGGACGATTTCAGCTTCTCCATCGTCAACTTCCCATATTTATGTAGCAATATTCCATCATCACCTGCATATGGTGTGTATGTCTCTCAACTTATTCGATACGCAAGAGTTTGTTCTGCGTACGATCAGTTTTTGAATCGAGGCAAGCTACTTACAGACGGGTTGTTGTTGCAGGGGTTTCAACAGTCACGTTTAAAGGCAGCATTTCGTAAATTCTAAGGCCGTTATAACAATTTAGTTTACCAATATGACCTATCAGTGAGTCAAATGCTGTCTGATGTGTTTCATAGCCATTGTTAAGCCGTTTTTCACACACTGATTTGACTACGGATTGTTCCGTTTACCTGATCAAGACTATGGGCTCACGGCGGGTGTGACCGGTCAACAGGGGGTGTTTACTCCTCCTAGGCCCCTGATCCCACCTCTGGTGTGTCCAGGGGTCCGTGATTGCCCAACTCTTGTTTTTGTATTTTATTTAGGACTTACGAGATTGATCACTGTTCGTTATCTTTGCCTTTACATATACAAAAAATAAAAATTAACTCGCCATAAGAATTTACAAGATTTTGATTCCTGGGTATGGAATACATTAATTTACCTCTATGTAAAATTTTACATTGAAGTCTCTGGGAAAAATATTTCGGAAAAGAAATTATAATTGTATGCACATCTTTAAAGTAAAATTACATACACATTCTCCATTTGAAAATATGAATTCTAAAATTGATGAATTACCGCATGTTTTAGAAGATTAGACTTCTTTGATTGTTACCAAGACTAGATAATTCTTCAAAAATAATTGACTTAAAATAGTTAATACCAATCCTCTGAATTTGATCTACTTCACTGTCATTTTTATATAACAATGAGCATTTATTTTGAACCAAAGCGTTTCAAGTTCAAATATTTTGATATTCAATATGTATAAAGATCTATAATTGAATTTAATTGTCTGTAAATAGACGCACATTATCGAGTGTTTTCTGAAAATTACTGATCGTCTCATGGGAAGGAGGTATTCAGGTCAAATACTTTCATTCCAAAAGCATTTTGATTTTCTTGTATTATTTTTGCCAACTGTCTAAAATATTGCCTATGAAAATTACCACTTGTATGATAGTACAAACAGTCAACACGCGTTTGCTGCATTTGTTTTCTGAATACGATATAAATCTTGATAAAATATAGTAAGCGAAAGGGAAGATAAAGAGCAGTCATCAATTTCGTAATTCCTGTAAAGAAAACAAAATCAAAAGTAGGACAAACACGTACCCCTAGACAAACAGGAAGTGGTTGGATCATCTGCCTAGGAGCATCCCCTGTCGTCCGACCACACCCGCTGTGAGCCGTATTTCTTTATCAGGTAACGGAGGAACCTGTGGTCAAATCAAAAATGATGCACGTAAAGCTAGCTTGCATTATGAAATATGCGTGCGTGATGCATCACAGCCCTTGCTATCGTGTATTTTCAGATATGAAACGGTTTTTAAGGTATTTTAGTATAACGATGACGTTTCATTTGTCAATAAATGGTGGGAGTTTTGTAATCATAGAATCAATTTGGAGACTGTTAAAGCAAAACTAACCCACCATAGGAATTTACAAAATATTTCTATTACACTAATACTAAACAATTTTACATTGCAGTATGTGGGAAGAGCAATTTTTATCAAAACACTTTGTAAAAACATTATATTTGCATACAATCGTTTATTGTAAATTTGCATGAACTTTCTCTTTATGAAAATATGAAATAAAATTAATCATTTGCCGCATATTTTTTTCAAGAAAGATTTTTGTAATTCAAAGTTTCAAGTGCAAGAAGCTTGTCTGTTAATCATATCAACTAGTCATCAACTAGTACTTCACTTTATCTATTATTTTACATTGAACAATTGTCTTGATTTAAATCATTCCAAATACATCGCTGTTCAATGGGTCCAGATTACATAAGAAATGAATCTTATATTTTTTCGGGGTGATGCAGGTATCACCGAGTTTAGACGGTAAAACTCATCAATGCGCGAAGCGCATTGATTGAAAGGTTTTACCGTCTAAAACTCGGTGATAACCTGCATATCACCGAAAAAAAATATAAGATTTATTTCTTATCATTTAATTTTAATTACAACAACAAACAATGTCCATTAGACTTACTTTTTGTTCAGGGTACGTTGATCGAAAATCACCTCAATTCTTAAAAGGTGTTTTAACCAATGAGAATCGGGCGCTCGGTGATCACGTGAAATTAAAATTAAATGATATGGAAATACCCTTGTATTAAATTTAAACGTTCTAAAAATAAACGCACATCATCGAGAGTATCGATTCGTTTCGTTAGGAAAGACGTAGCAAGTAAGATATTTCTTATTCTTGAGGGTATTGTGACTTGTGAGATTTTTTCCTTTAGATTAAATTATGTTTAGTTGTCTGATAAGGGTGGGTATGAAACTGATAACTTAGATATCCGCTTTGATATTCTATAAATACACTTTGATCATGCAATGTTTTTAAAGTTTTTAGAGTTTCGTTATAGCATAGCAATGCCGAGACAATATCCGTTTTCATATCGGAGACGAAATCCTGGAATGTTTCCTGAAGTATGTGGAATATGTAAGCCACAACGTCGGTTTAAGATGCCAAAGGATAAAGATAAACACGATGAAATGAAACATGGAGCAATTCAACAAAATGTATCCCATACTTATCCCCTGCATCTTGCTCATACCGGTGTATTGTACTCACTATCCACAAATTCCCTCAACACGGTAACAGCAAGCGATCTAAACACATTTGTGAGGTATGAAATTGAACCTGATACAGAATACAACGC